>JARQOC010000003.1:56017756-56034616 GCA_033576535.1 Allobates femoralis | reverse complement strand
GGATCCGAAGACCCTAGATTAGCTGCCTGTATCCAATCCAGTGACCTCTAGCCGGGACCGAAAATCCCTAGACTGAGGCCACTAGACAGAATATAACTCCAAACTTCAATCTCCAATCTAGTGGTCAAAGTGAACAGTCCTCCTTATATACCCTCAGCCCTCATTGTAGGATATTGGGGACGTCATGATTGGTGCAATAACACAGTCTTTTCATTGGCTGAACTCCAATCCTCATTTAACATATTTTAGTCCTATTGCAATCCAAATGCTGATCCAATTGCTAGCAGTGATACAATGGTATGTTAGTTTGAGACAATCAGTCTGCAAACCATGACATTAACACAATAGTGGCTGGAGCCTCAATCAACATTCACAGGGTAATAGACAATGGACGATTAGCATAATTAAGTTCTCTGACCTTCAATGACAAACAGGTTAGATAATTACATTACCAAGCAAAACTTTAACCACAGAAATCTATGACAATACTGTAAGAAATTCTCTTTGACCAATACCAGTTTACAAGTCAATATACAATATGATATGTCTGGTTACATAAGAAATCATCATATGTTCTATATTGAAGGAGTCCATTTCGTCACAATCATACCCAGAGATTGCTCTGGAGGCAAGTGGTCAATGCCATGAGGATGCCTTTATGAGGAAACATCACAACAGTGCTTCTCCTGGGATTAAGGTGTTGTGCAGTCTTTATTCCAGATAGAATAACAACTTTTCATTAAATTGATTTAGCCATGGAACCAGTGGTATGGCCATTTCTCCAAAGTGTTTCAGGAGCCATTTTCCAACCTGATATAGCCAGGCTACATGTTGTTTGTGCTACTGTGATCAGTCTGAATGGTATAAATGTGCTACCATGTCCTGCAGTGTCTCCAGACTTGTCTAGTTTCCAGAACATCTAGGACATCATTGGTCAGCTATTAGGGTACCTTTACACGCGGCAACATTTCTAGGAATTTCACTGGCAACTTACTGGACACATTGTTCTATCTTGTTGCTGTGTACAAATGGAACAATGTCTCCATGATTTCACTGCAACCAGTAAGTTGCCAGTGAAATTCCTAGAAAAGTTGCCGCGTGTAAAGGTACCCTTACATTGATGGAAGGCATCAACGCTGAAACGCGCGTCAGGACCTGGCACCATTACATTCCATTGCATTGCAGATAGCTTGGGCATTCTGTATCTTATGATGTACCTCGATATATAGATATATTAATCCATTACAATTTTTACAAATACAGTGCTTTGTGAAAGTATTTGGTCCCCTTGAACTTTTCAACCTTTTGCCACGTTTCAGGCTTCAAACATAACGATATAAATTCTAAATTTTTTGTGAAGAATCAACAACAAGTGGGACACAATCGTGAAGTGGAACGAAATTTATTTGATATTTTAAACTTTTTTAACAAATAAAAAACTGAAAAGTGGGGTGTGCAATATTTTTCGGCCCCTTGAGTTAACACTTTGTAGCGCCCCCTTTTGCTGCGATTACAGCTGCAGTTTCTTGGGGTTTGTCTCTATCAGTTTTGCACATCTACAGACTTAAACTCTTGCCCATTCTTCCTTGCAGAACAGCTAGAGCTCAGTGAGGTTGGATGGAGAGCGTTTGTGAACAGCAGTTTTCAGCTCTTTCCATAGATTCTCCATTGGATTCAGGTCTGGACTGTGACTCGGCCATTCTAACACCTAGATACGTTTATTTTTGAACCATTCCCTTGTAGATTTTGCTTTATGTTTGGGATCATTGTCTTGTTGGAAGATAAATCTCCGTCCCAGTCTCAGGTCTTTTGCAGACTCCAACAGGTTTTCTTCCAGGATGGTCCTGTATTTGGCTCCGTCCATCTTCCCATCAAATTTAACCATCTTCCCTGTCCCTGCTGAAGAAAAGCAGACCCAAACCATGATGTTGCCTCCACCATATTTGACAGTGAGGATGGTATTTTGAGGGTGATGAGCTGTGTTGCTTTTATATCAAACATATCGTTTTGCATTGTGGCCAAAAAGTTCAATTTCAAAGTTCAAACTTTGATTTTGGTTTCATCTGACCAGAGCCCCTTATTCCACATGTTTGGTGTCTCCCCGGTGGCTTGTGGCAAACTTCAAACGAGACTTTTTATGGATATCTTTGAGAAATGGCTTCTTCTTCCCATTCTTCCATAAAGGCCAGATTTGTGCAGTGTACGACTGATTGTTGTCCTATGGACAGAATCTCCCACCTCAGCTGTAGATCTCTGCAGTTGATCCATAGTGATCATGGGCCTTTTTGCTGCATCTCTGATCAGTCTCCTCCTTGTTCGAGATGAAAGTTTAGAGGGATGGCCGGGTCTTGGTAGATTTGCAGTGGTCTGATACTCCTTTATTTCAATATGATCGCTTGCATAGTGCTCCTTTAGATGTTTAAAACTTGGGAAATCTTTTTGTATCCAAATCCGGCTTTAAACTTAGCCACAACAGTATCTCGGACCTGCCTGGTGTGTTCCTTGGTCTTCATGATGCTTTCTGCACTTGACACAGAAGCCTGAGACTATCACAGAGCAGGTGCATTTATACAGAGACTTGATTACACACAGGTGGATTCTATTTATCATTACCAGTAATTTAGGACAACATTGGATCATTCAGAGATCCTCACTGAACTTCTAGAGTGAGTTTGCTGCACTGAAAGTAAAGAAGCTGAATAATATTGCACGCCCCACTTTTCAGTGAGTTTTGTTTTTTTTAAAAAGTTTTAAATCTAATAAATGTTGTTCAACTTCACGATTGTGTCCCACTTGTTATTGATTCTTCACAAAAATATTAGAATTTATATCTTTATCTTTGAAGCCTAAAATGTGGCAAAAGGTTGAAAAGATCAACGGGGCCAAATACTTTCACAAGGCACTGTACCTATATACTTACCGTATTCAGTGTGACCTGACTATTTTATTTATCCTAATGTATCTTCCCTCCTCCTGCTGCTGGCGTGATGCGCTTTATCTTCAGTGCTGGCATTGTTGACATTTTTTATCTTTATATTTTAATAAATACATAATAAAATTATGTTTTTTTTATTTTTATATTTTGGCTTTTGATTTTCTTTCTATAGGTTTTTAGGTAGATATTGAGGGAGCGTGTGATTGGCATGCTGACTTCAGAGCTTTTGCCCATGAATTGAATGTTCATTTCTCTAGCATAAGACGTCTCCAAAGGTGTTTCAGAGAATTTGCCAGTGCATCCAACCGGCCTCATAACTACAGATCACATGTAACCACAGCAGCCCAGGCCCTCCACATCCAGCACCTTCACCTCCAAGATCATCTGAGACCGGTCACCCGGACAGCTGCTGCAACCATTGGTGCATATCCAAAGAATTTCCGCACAAACTGTCAGCAATCAGCTCAGGGAATCTCATCTGCAACTTGTTGTCCTTATCAGAGTCTCCACCTGACTGCAGTTTATTGTAACTGACTTGAGTGGGCAAATGCTCAAATTCGATTATGTCTGGACCATAGAAGAGATGTTTTCTTCTTGGATGAATTCTAGTTTTCACTGTACAGGTCAGATAGTGACTGCGTGCATGGTGTTGTGTGGTTGAGCATATAGGTACAATAGGGCAGAGATCCTGTCCACGAGGGCTCACAGTCTATAGGGGATGCGTCGGAGACAGTAGGAGGGGGAGAGGTGAGATGGTGCAGCGGATTAGGTCTCAGTGTGGGTTATAGGCTTGAAGGAAGAGGTGGGTCTTCAGGTTTTTCTTGAAGGTTCCCAGGGTAGGGGAGTGTCTGATGTGGTGTGGAAGATTGTTCCAGAGTATGTCGGATGCACGAGAGAAGTCTTGTATGCGGTTGTGGGAGGTGGAGATGCGGGGGGGAGAAGAGAAGGAGTTCTTGAGAGGAGCGCAGATTGCGTGAGGAGTGGTATCGGTAGACCAAGTCAGAGATGTATGGAGGGGACAGGTTGTGGATGGCCTTGTATGTCAGGGTTAGGATTTTGAACTGAGATCTCGGGGGAGTAAGGAGCCAGTGGAGGGCTTCGCAGAGGGGGGAGACAGGGGAGTAAGAGGGCGACAGGTGGATGAGTTGGGCAGCGGAGTTGAGGATGGTTCGGAGGGGTGCAAGGGAGGACGCAGGGAGGACGGTGAACAGGAGGTTGAGGAAACGAGCGGAGAAGGATGAGATGGCGGACAGGCAGTGTGGGATTTTGGATAGCAGGGAGGTGATGTCAGGGCTGGAGAGGTAGAGCTGGGTGTTGTCGGCGTAGAGGTGGTATTGGAGGGCGTGGGATTCAATGAGTTGGCCTAGACCAAGGGTGTAAATATAGAAGAGTAGCGGTCCCAGGACTGAGCCTTGGGGAACTCCAACAGATAGGGGGTAGGGTGAGGAGGAGGTGTGGGAGTGGGTGATGCTGAAGGTCCGGTCTGTTAGGTACGAGGAGATCCAGGAGAGGGCGAGGTCAGTGATGCCAAGGGTTCTAGAATTTGAAGCGGGAGGGAGTGGTTGACTGTGTCGAAGGCAGCAGAGAGGTCGAGGAGGAGAAGGATGGAGTAGTGTCGCTTGCTCTTGGCGGTCAGTAGGTCGTTGGTGACTTTGGTTACGGCTGTTTCGGTGGAGTGGTGGGCTCGGAAACCGGATTGCAGGCGATCAAAGAGGGAGCACGAGGAGAGATGCGAGGACAGTTCGGAGTACACATGTTGCTCAAGCAATTTTGAGGCGAAATGGAGGAGAGATATAGGACGATAGTTGGAGGGAGGGTTTTTTGAGGATGGGTGTGATGAAGGCATGTTTGAAGGATGAGGGGAAGATGTCGGTAGTAAGTGATATGTTGAAGAGATGGGTTAGGGCGGGGATGAGGACAGTGGTGAGGTTAGGCATGAGATGGGAGGGGAGAGGGTCGAGGGCAGAAGTGGTGAGGTGTGATCGTGCTAGAAGGGAGGAGAGACGCACTTCAGTCATGGACTGAATATGTTATGGACAGTGATAATAAGGTGCATTTTATTGATGTCATTTTGAATGCAGAGATATTGTGAAAAATATTAGTCTGAGAGTCCTCAGTGGTTGATATCTTTTAATGGCTAACTGAAAAGATGGTAAGAAAAAGCAAAGCAAGTTTTCGAGACACTAAGGTCTCTTCATCAGAGATATTGTGATGAGATCCTGAGGCCCGTTGTTGCGCCATTCATCTACAACCATCACCCCATGTTGTACCCAATTACTGGAAGCTGAAAACATCCCAGTTCTTGCATCGCCAGCATAGTCACCAGACTTGTCACCCACTGAACATGTGTGGGTGCTCTGGATTGGTGTATATGACAGTATGTTCCAGTTCCTGCCAATATCCAGTAACTTTGCACACCCATAGAAGATGAGTGGACCAAAATCCTACAGGCCCCAATCAACAACCTGATCAACTCTATGTGAAAGAAAAACACAGTAGTTTGACAATAAATGGTTTCACCCAACCACTAACCATGAGTGGAAAAAAAGATTTTGTGTTATCATTCCTATTCTCTGACAAAAGGCCAAAAAAAGCAAAAAATCTGCCGGGGTGTGTAAACTTTTGTGCACAACTGTATATACATTACCATATAAGGGCAATATTGCCATATACAGTATGGGCGATATTACCATGTATGAGCATTACGACCATATATTGGCATTACGCTCAAATAACATTGGGCTCTACAGCTAAGTTAATACATAAAGTGAAACACATATATTAGATAGACTCATTACATACAGGGTGATCTATTTCAAGTGTTTATTTCTGTTAATGTTGATGATAATTGCTTACAGCCAATGAAAACCCAAAGGTCATTATCTCAGAAAATTAAAGTAGGGAGGATGAAGGGTCTGAGAGATAAAATATGACCTAAATAGGTATTATAGGCTTCACCTTGTGTGGTTGTGAGAGTCACAACCACTATAAAAGCAGATCACAGCTGCTGCAGTCCCCAGCGTGGTGCATATAGAGTAGGGAGGATGAAGGATTAAACACCATGCTGCCATATTCCACGAGACACCAAAGGGTGAGTATAATATTGATGTATTAGTCAACGCATTTCAGGGCATCCTGGCCCCTTCTTCAGGACAAATCAATATCGTATTGTCATGTTTGAGGGTGTATCAGGGAGCCTTGAAAAGCATTGACTAATGAATCAATATTGTATTTGTCCTTGGATGTCTTGTGGAATACAGCAATGTGGCTTTTAACCCTTCATCCTCCTTACTTTAAATTTTCTGAGGTAATGACCTTTGGGTTTTCATTGGCTGTAAGCCATAATCATCAACATTAACAGATATAAACACATGAAATAGATCCCTCTGTGTGTAATGACTCTATATAATATATTTGTTTCACTTTATGTATTGAATGACTGAAATAAAGTAACTCTTTGATGATATTCTAATTCATTGAGATGCACTGGTATCTGTCTTTGCACTGTCTTATATGCTTGTTTACTGCAGGGGAGAAGGTCCCACGTTCTGTTATCACAGCTTCCTATGGGAGACATTTCCTAGTATTAGTTGTTAAAGATCACCAGTTTGTTATAGGTGGAGAATTATTTGTTCGTGGCTAATAGTCTTTATTCATCTTCTTGTATTCTAATTAGCCCCATGGCCCGCAGACATGGCCAGCTGCTGCCTTGTTCTGTGAGGTCAGGGGTATAGTGACATTTCCTGGGCTTGTGTTTGTGTTTGTGTGCGACAGTTGTTTCGCCATTTGTCAGGATTGAAAAAATGCATCTGAAAATCCATTTTTATGTTTACAGAAAAATAAATCAATTTCATGCACCTGTCACGTTCTCAATGTGGACGGTGATCCCCACATTTATAGGCCATCATCTGACGCCATGCAAGACTAAAAATAACAAGAATCATGACAGTAGACTAGTAATAAGGATAGATGCACATGATAGCAAGATTATATGCAGCACAAGAATACTAATAAACTACTACTACAAAAATACCGCTACTGCAATATTGCCCCATTCATGCTCCTCACCATACAGTGCTATGTAATGCGTCATGCATAGCGGGAGCCGGCTGGTACTCACCACTAGGTCCCCACTGCAACGGTCAGAATCACAGCTATAAGACAGAGGTCCCCAACTCCAGTCCTAAAGGACCACCAACAGTACGTACAGGTTTTCAGGATTTCCTTAGTATTGCAAAACACTGGACAGAACCTGACAGCACAAAATTCTGGTGTGAAGCTAGACTTAGTGTAAACTAATTTACCGGATAAGACCCTATTTTGTGCTTCTTTATTTTTAGTAATTTACAAGCTTGGTTAAGGCATGTAAAGAGGTAAAAAGTCTAAACTTCTTATAGCACCGGTCCCAACTCCAGTCCTCAAGGCCCCCCAACAGGTCATGTTTTCAGGATTTCCTTAGCATTGCCCAGGGGTTGGAATCTTCTCCAGTGCAGCGCTACTTCTTAAGGGCAACACGAAGGATGTTGTGCCCTGAAGAAGTAGCATGTTTGCTACAAAATGCGTAGGTTAATAAACTACTTGAAGAATACCCTTGGTCTTCTTAATTGGCAGCGCAGGATTGAATTTCATATCTTCATCTAATATTATTCCTGAAATTGTGGAATCCTTGCAGTAGCCTCTGATTTTTTGTGGTGGTTGTGACTGGCTCACAACCTGCTAAGGTGAGCAAAACCAAACACTCTTAGGCCAGCTTCACACCACAATGGCAGTGATTTGTTGGATCCGGCGCAACAGCACAAAACCGGATGGCAAATCACTGCCATCCGGCCCCATAGGGAGACAATAGGGGCAAAATCAGATCTGGGATCCCGAAAATCGTGGTGTGAAGCCAGCCTAAGAGTGTTTGGTTTTGCTGGTACCAGCTCCAGGTGTCTGTTTAATTATGGCTGGTTATCAAAAATATGGCAGAGCCCACACCATTTTTTTTTATTATTTAGTTAAATAATATAAAAAAGGTGTGGAGTCCCCTCTATTTTTGATAACCAAGCAAGGTATAGCAGACGGCTGAGGGTTGCAGCCTGCAGCTGTCTACTTTACCTGTGGTTGTTATCAAAAGTAGGCAGGAGCCCACTTTATTATTTTTGTTATTTATTTATCTTTGCAAGTGGAGTGCAGGCCAGTTACAGACTTGCAAATACTTGACATGGCTGTGATGGGGCCAGAAGTGCCCACACTGGAAAAGCTTACTGATTTTACAAGCTTTATTAGCATAAGAACATCACCTGAACGCCAGCCACCAATTTGTTTGGTATGAGCACCAAACTTTACTGTTCGGGTTCACTCGTCCCTGACCATCACGACTGCTACTACTAAGAGTAACATTGCTAGTATTTATAATACAATATTACTAATATTGCCACCACCAGCATTACCACCACTATTATTACTGCATTCGATCTGGTTGTTAGTCAGTGCAGTGAGCCCAGGTACATCCGCTGCTCACTATACAAGCCAAACGTTCCTTTCCTATCAGCAGCAGGGCTCTAAGTACAGGTGCTGGACAGGTTCAAAACACTATTAACCTGCGGATTAATCCCAAACTATTTCTTCAAGTGATAGGTAACCTATAAGCCCAATTAACTAAAAATCGTAGTATAATAAGACACCCTACATTTATAATAATGATTAGTAATATTGTTATTATAATTACTTTATGAATTTAATTTTAGTGATGGGTAAATGTGAACTATAAAATGTTCGGGCACAGATCACAAACACAAAATTCCCTGCAAAGTCCGTCTTACAGTTTGGGTTTGGGGTGCGGGAGGCTGTAAAAATAAAGCATATAGTTATTAAACAGTATTATACTTACCACATCCATCTATAAGAAAGTGGGAAGTCAGCCTTATTGCAACAGCCAAGAGTGAGAGCATCCGTAACTGGAAACAGGATGAATTGCTGGTGATCCGCGCTGCTAAATGGAAAACCAGGACCCAAAAAGTCTGGTGCAATAGTGTGACTTTATTCCATTGCGTTTCGGAGCAACCTCTGCTCCTTCATCAGGGATAATCCCTAAGGAAGGAGCAGAGGCTGCTCCAAAATGCCTCCGAATAAAGTCACACCAATGCACCAGACATCTTGGGTCCTGGTTTTCCATTTAGCAGCGCGGATCACCAGCAATTCATCCTGTTTCCAGTTGTTTGCCATATTGCACGTGGAGGTATGGATCCAGCGGCAGCTGTATGGGCGCTGATCTAATACTGGTTGTGGGTTCAGACAATCAGACCAGGTGAGCAAATTTAATCGGGCGATTGCCCCATTCTGCCTAGAGATAAGACCCTATACGCATTTTTGTCTCACAATTATCGCAATTGTAATTGTCTGTTGCCAGTCAGTGCAGTAAATATGCATGAACCTTAATGGACGTCCTTCAAAGGAGCAGCTGGAGACTAGTAAGATTGATCTAGCTTTCCGATCATCTATCTATCCTATCTATCTATTCTAACTTTTTTTACAGCATGCTAAACGCATGCCATACAGATGTTAAGTGATGGAAAAACACACACTGGCATGTCATGCGGATGAAAAACTGCATGATACTCTGCTACTGTTCTCACTAAGGATGTTGGCGAGAAAATATACGCAGATGTGAGCGCGCCCTAAAAGAAACACGTCACCACTTCTGTATTTATCACCCACTGCTGGTTTTGGCTACAAATCCTGAGGTAAAAAACTCACCAAATACTCATCGTGTCCATTAACAACAGAAGATCACGATCAGGCACTACTGACTATTCTCACTTGCTTAGGGATCCACACTCCAAAGTCAAACTCATGCTACCGGGTGCATACTCAACAGGTCAGTCGATTTAATCTTTACATTAGAAGAGGAAAAGACTATCACTCACCGGTTTAACAGACAATCTTCTTTATTTTTCTTTATTGAAATTTTACAGTTTTGTATCTCAGGAATTTCTCTTTATGTATCTCCCAAATGTGGACTTAGGCTGAGTTCACATCTAATGATGTTTGCGTTTGGAACGCATCCATTTCACGGATGTGTCAAACGCATGTATTTTTGACTTGCGTTTTTGCCTCGAAGTTGTTAGCGTTAACGCAACAGCCTTGCGTTTGGTCAAAATCACTTGCGTTTTTGGTATGCGTTTGTTTGTGTTTTTTAATGGCCAATTAAGTTGGGTGGAGCCCTACACTGTGTTCCAAATTATTATGCAAATGTTCTTTTTCTCAGATTTTTCTAAATGGTTGGTGCAAATGATAGTCAGTGTAATAAAAGTCATCACCCGTTAGAGTATACATCAAATTTTATTGAAGAAATCTCCCTATGATAACAGTATAATTTTCAAAATTAAAAAAACTCTAAATGCACTGCTCCAAATTATTAGGCACAGTAGAGTTTGTAAACATTTGATTTGTTTGAAAGAACTGAAAATGCTCATTTGTTGAATTTGCTGCGTTAACAGGTCCCATTCACTGAAATAAAAAGCTATTTAACTTCAAAACATCCTAACAGGCCAAGTTACATGTTAACATAGGAACCCTTCTATGATATCACCTTCACAATTCTTGCATCCATTGAACTTGTGAGTTTCTGGAGAGTTTCTGCTTGTATTTCTTTGCATTATGTCAGAATAGCCTCCCAGAGCTGCTGTTTTGTGTGAACTGCCTCCCACCCCCATAGATCTTTTGCTTGATTATACTCCTAAGGTTCTCTATAGCGTTGAGGTCAGGGGAAGATGGTGGCCACACCATGAGTTTATCTTTTTTAATGCCCATAGCAGCCAATGACACAGAGGTATTCTTTGCAGCATGAGATGGTGCATTGTCATGCATGAAGATGATTTTGCTTCTGAAGGCATGTTTTTGCTTTTTGTACCATGCAAGAAAGTTCTCAGTCAGAAACTCTATATACTTTGCAGAGGTCATTTTCACACCTTCAGGAACTTTAAAGGGGCCTACCAGCTGTTTCTTAATGATTCCAGCCCAAAACATGACGCCTCCACCTCCTTGCTGACGTTGCAGTCTTGTTGGGACTTGGTGGCATCCACCAACCAGCCACTACTCTATTCATCTGGACCATCCAGGGTTGCTCGGCACTCATCAGTATGCAAGACTGTTTGAAAATTAGTCTTCATGTATGTCTGGACCCACTGCAACTGTTTCTGCTTGTGAGCACTGTTTAGGGGTGACCGAATAGTAGGTTTATGCTCCACAGCAAGCCTTTGAAGAATCCTACACCTTGAGGTTCGAGGGACTCCAGAGGCACCAGCAGCTTCAAATATCTGTTTGTTGGTTTGTAAGGCCTTTTTACCAGCTGCTCTCTTATGGCCACTTTACACACACCAACTTATCTGTCCAACTTATGAACAACTTACTGGTTGCAGTGAAATCATGGACACATTGTTCCATTTGTACACAGCCACAAAATGGAGCAATGTGTCCATGATTTCACTGCAACCAGTAAGTTGTTCAGAAGTTGGACAGATAAGTTGGTGTGTGTAAAGTGGCCCTTAATCTGATGAACTTGCCTGGCAGAAACCTTCCCAATTCTGCCTTTATCTGCACAAACACGTCTGTGCTCAGAATCAGCGACAACTCTCTTCACAGTACGATGACCACGCTTAAGTTTTCGTGCAATATCAAATGTTTTCATCCTTTCTCCACGGCAATGCACTATTTGTTGCTTTTCGGCAGCAGACAGATCCTTTTTCTGTCCCATGTTACTTGAAAACTGTGGTCTGCGTAATATTGTGGAGCACCCAGTTTTCCTTTTCTTGGGCTCACCTGCCAAACTAATTATCACAGATATCTGAGATTGATTTCAATGATCCAAAGAATCCTGAGACACAATACCATCAATGGGTTTCATTGAAAAAAAAATAAATAAAACCCTATGACACTTAAAACCAATTTGCATAATAATTTAGAACACAGTGTATATAAAAAGGTGTATGTGGTTTTCCTTAATGTTGCCATTTTGACAGCATTGTTTTTGGTGCCATCACCATGAGTGTTGCCGTCATCCTGGCCTACCAACTCTATCGCCTTCATCATCGCCAGAGACTTGAAAGACAGCGCCGATGTTGGGTCCATGAGGTGAATTTTGTTCACCAGCAATATGGGGCCTTTCATCATCATTACTGGAACTGGAGGAATTTTCCAAATAAATTCCATCAGTATGTACGGGTGTTGGTTGACACCTTTGATGTCCTCTTTTTCCTGATAGAGGATGACATCAGATGGCAGGACACAAGATTTTGGCAAAGTATATCTCTTCAGGAAAGGTTGCTAGTAACCCTCAGTTATGTGTTTTTGATTGTTTTTTAATCTCATTCTAATTTAAAATTAAACTCTATAATTGCCCATACTCAAACTGAAAATGCGTTTCATGTCGCACAAATGTGTTTTTGACGTACGTAGTGCAAGTTTTAAATTTAAAAAATTACATTTTCTCTTCTCCAACAGTCCACAGATTTCTTGCAACCCGAGAAAGGTATTCCTCGCTCCACTACCAATTTAGACTGGGCACCTCGACCATCTGTGGCATTGTAAAAGACACGTTTCAATTGTTATGGGACATGTTATATCCCATTGTGATGCCTGAGCCAACAACAACACAATTGGAAAACAGGACGAAGTGTCGGTGATCCACGCTGCTGGAAAGGAGACCAGAACCCTAGAAGTCCGATGCAACAGTGTTGTTTTATTCTGACGCATTTTGGAGCAACCTCTGTTCCTTCCTCAGGAATTAATCACTTGATCAGTTGATAAATCCCTGAGGAAGGAGCAGAGACTGCCCCGAAATGCGTCGGAATAAAACACCACTATTGCAGCAGTGCGGATCACCAACACTTCGTCCTGTTTTCCAGTTGTTTGCCACATTGAACATGGCAGTGTGGATCCAGCGGCAGCTGTACGAGCGCATATACTGGTTGTGGGCTTATTCCACCAGGGGTCTACATAATGAGCGATGCATTTTTAATTCTCAAATATGTTGTGCAAGGCGGTATGTAGAACGCAGTTTTGGACTAATGTCAGCCAAGTGGCGCGTACTCTTGACATGCATGCAACTTAATCCAGAAAATGTAAATTGTGTGGTTATTGCATGTGTGTGTCTGCATAATTTCGTTATTGAACATGAGAACCTACCGGTTGATGACAATGATTATGTGTCTGACCTTCATGGTGTACAGCATCCATCAGTGCAAACAAGCAATGATGTTATGGAAATAAGCAACCAATTTGCCAATTATTTTATGAATAATGCTGGTCAGAATCCGTTGCAGGATTAATTTTTTATTTTTTTTGGTTAATTTTTTTTGTCCTTCAAATGGCAATGTAAATATGTTTATTAATGAAAGTGTTATTGTGTAATGTAATGATGACCTTTTGCTGTTATGCAGTCAAACTCTGGTTTCTTGTTTAAAATGTGTTTATTTTACATTAAAAAATGGTTTATATTAAATATGGACACGTGTTGTGCTGTATATCATCTTTGTTATTAATGACGAATACTGTGATGATGTGCACACAACCAAAAAATTCAAGATTATTTGTTTTAAGCCTGTGCCTATAATAAAACAGCCCTTTGAAACATAACATTTAAAAAGTTAAAAAAAAGAAAAAATAATAATTAAAATAGGATATGGAGCACATGTGACACATGACCAGTAGAATAATTAAAAAACGCAAACAAACGCAGAGCGAAAACGCAGACAAACGCATAACGTCAGTGGGTGGTCTCGTCCGCTGGCCCAGCCGCCTTTAGAAAGACAACATGGACCAGGGCTTATCACAACTGAACGCCCGAGCCCCTTACGCGTATGTGGAACACTACTCAGACAGCACAGGGCGAAGGAACCACAATATTCAGGCTTTATTGAATCCCCAAACAGTTAACCGTATATAACACATAAAGAGCAAACATAAAATGTAACAGGCAACAGTTTTTCACCCTTCTGCTGGCTCACCAGGGATTAGAATATTTGTGCCTCCGAGCTTCCAGGGCTACTTACTCCAAACCAGTAGCACCCCGCTGTTGGTGGGCACCCACCGAGAAAGGTATAATGCCAGATTTAGGAAGCTGAGCTATCACAGCAAAGTCTGTAGCCAGGTGACTGGATTGCCCCAACCTGTGTTGCCTTCTTATGTAGTCTTTGATATCCCAGCTGAATCCTAGCATTCAATGCTGAAGTCCATGTAGTATTATAATCCAGGTTCTGATCCTGTTGGTCGGCACCAAAGTGCCTAGGCCTGGGGTTATGGCTTGCCGATCGGATCTGTAGATCCTAGATTAGCAGCATGTATCAAGTCTCCTGGTCAAATGAATAGTCCTCCTTAAATACCTGTGCACTCATTGCAGGATATTGAGGACTTCACAATTGGTGGAATAAGACTGTGCTGTTATTGGCTAGATTTCAAGCTGCATATATGATATCTCTATTAGTATTACATTTCTGGTAGGGGAGACTCAAAATCAGATAATCTACATAGAATCTAGCAACCCACATAGTAATACAATTGAAAGCTCCCATATTTAATCTCTCTTTGTGTCATGACCTTCTTTGACAAAGGGGTGAGATAATTACATTACAAACTTTAAACACTAGCAGGCATCCACAAGACTTGTAGAAACAATGAGTGGCTTATCACAAGGTAGCAAACAAAACAAAATAGAAGTATTATCTTTCTACATAAGAAACCATCCTATGGTATACATAAAAAGAGTCCATGTTGTCACAGGGGGTTCCGTTAAAAAGATAGAATTTGGCAGCATTAACACAGTGTTACCGTAATGGCAATGCTGCCTTAAAGCTACCAATTCATTCCTACGGATGACGGAAGCCTAAGCGCAGGTCAAACGTCGGCATCTAAGGGCCGGAGTTTGAAACCTTGCGCTATTCCCAAGCGCATCCCATGACGCGTGCTTCCACTGGTGTGAGCCTAGCCTTAGAGAAGAACCAGGAGTGGGTGATTAATACAGAAGTGGTGATGTGTTTCTATTAGACTTTTCCTCCAATTGTTCCTCTCCTGGTTTTGGCTACAAATACTGAGGTAAAAATCTCAAATACTCAACATGTGCATGTGATGTTAGAGCAAAAAGTGTCATGTTTTGCAGAGCGTCAAAAAGTTTGCTAAAATTTGAGACTTTATGAAAAGTTGCAAATGATGAATGAGATGAAAGGATCTGGAAACCATCGTGACTTCCACTGTGGCAAATTAGAAAAATAATCTTGTAGTTGTGCACTGAAAGCAATCACCATTTTCTCAACTTGCTAACACGGTACCAAAACTTATTTTCTTCTTAGAAAAATAATGAAACAGGCAAATACATAGAAATCAGACGTCAAAAACTGAGCAAATGCAAAGATGAAATTTGTGCAAACGAAAAAAGTAACAAAACCAAAACTTGCAAAAAAAGTGGTGCAAATGCAATAATGAATTGGGCCCTATATTTATTTATTAGTGTCCCATGGAAGAAGTGTTAACAATTATTAGGAATCATTAATTTTAAATATCGTGAACTAGTAAAGTGTCAGTAAAGGCCGCCTGCCCGATGTGGGTGTCACTGATTAATTCTGTCGCATCCTATTCATTACAGTCAAGTAAACATGGGATTGTATCAATATTGATGTATTTAACACCCCAATGTTGGAGCGACATCTTTTAAGTGCAGCGGTGTTGGTGAACAACATCTGTGATAGATTTGTGATCTGTCAGGTCATACTTTTGAGCTTCTATGAGATAACTCGCTGATGCAAGTCTATAGGTGCGAGATAAAAATGGACGGCACAAGAACCATCCAGAAGCCGCCTGTTTTTTATGGATATGCACTGCTCAAAAAAAATAAAGGGAACACTAAAATACCACATCCTAGATTTCAATGAATGAAATATTCCAGTTTCAAATCTTTATTCATTACATAGTGAAATGCGTTGAGAACAATAAAACATTAAAATGATCCATGTAAATCAAAATCAATATCCCATGGAGGTCTGGATTTGCAATGATGCTCAAAAATCAAATTACAGACTGATCCAATTTCAGTGGAAATGTGTCAAGACAAGTAAATGAGGCTCAGTAGTGTGTGTGGTCTCCTTGTGCCTGTATGACCTCCCTACAATGTCTGGGGATGCTCCAGATGAGGCTCAGTAGTGTGCATGGAAGGCACGTGCCTGTATGCACTCCCTACAATCCCTGAACTTGGTCATGATGAGGCTCAGCATTGTGTGTGACATCCATATGCCTGTATGACCTCCTTACAATGCCTGGACATGCTCCTGATGGGGCTCAGTAGTGTGTGTCTTCCACATGCCTGTATGACCTCCCTGCAATGCCTGGGCATGCTCCTCATGGGGCTCAGTAGTGTGTGTCTTCCACATGCCTGTATGACCTCCCTGCAATGCCTGGGCATGCTCCTGAAGAGGCTCAGTAGTGCGTGTGTCCCCTACGTACCTGTGTGACCTCCTTACAATGCCTGGGCATGCTCGTGATGAGGTTCAGTAGTGTATGTGGCCTCCATGTGCCTGTATGACCTCTCTACAATGCCTGGGCATGCTCCTAATGAAACAGCAAATATTTTCCTGTGTGATCTCATCCCAGACCTGGATTAAAACATCAGTGAATCCTTGACAGTCTGTGATGCAATGTGGTGTTGGTGGATGGGATGAAACATGATGTCCCAGATGTGCTCGATTGCTTTTAGGTCTGGGGAACGAGCTGGCCGGTCCATAGCATCAATGTCTTCATCATGCAGAAACTGCTGACACACGTCAGCCACATTAAGCCTAGCACTGTCATATATCAGAAGGAACCCAGGGTCCACTGCACCTGCATATGGTCTCATAATGGGTCTGTGGATCTCATCCTATTACCTAATGGCAGTCAGTTTACCTCTGTCTGCACAT
>JARQOC010000003.1:55993947-56017656 GCA_033576535.1 Allobates femoralis | reverse complement strand
AGTGCATTAGTTATAGAAAAAGATAAAGGAACAAGCGAGGCGCAATAGTGCCCTATCAATATGACACTGATTCCACACTCAGATCAAAAAGAGTGCACTCACCTGGTCTAGTTGTGTGCACCCACAACTATTTTTATTGCATGTAGTTTATAAGCTGCTGCAGGACCTCCACCGCCACGTAGCACTGTAAAGATGATCAGATCCAGGGATGGTGTAAAGACAGTCCGCGCTGCTTGAAATAATCAGTCACAAGTCTTTATGTAAAAGACCCCCTTCTTTATTCCACCTACGCGTTTCAGTGCCACTCCGGGCACCGTCATCAGATATACCCTGATGACGGTGCCCGAGTGGCACTGAAACGCGTAGTGGAAATAAAGAAGGGGGTCTTTACCTAAAGACTTGTGACTGATATTTAAAGCAGCGCGGACTGTCTTTACACATCCCTGGATCTGAAGTGCATTAGTTGACAGATTCCTATAATCTGAATTGTACTAAAATATTATTGCTTGCTTGTACTTTTCCATTAGATGAACATTACAAGAAAATGTGTACAGCCTGATGATGCCACAAGGTGGTTATATAGGACAAGGAGGGAAGGTAGCAGGATGGGAGCGACAGGCAAAGGTAATCAGGCTAATTAGTCTGACCCTTAGACAGGGGGTCCCAAACTCACCCTGTTCCCACATTTACCTCTGAAGGTGCGGATGTCTGGGCCGCCACCTTGCCCTGCTCCTGACCAGCCCTAGACTAACACACTCTCATCTCCATCCACGACTGGAATAAGAACAGCAATTTCAACACAAAATAGCAATCTCCAAGGAATAAAGCTTCAGGAAGGCTTCAGCAGAAACCTCACTCACCCTCCACACAGCCCACTGTCAAAACATAAAATTAACTCTATCAGGGAGATCAGGTGATAGGTCATGGAACTACTTAAAGGCTGAGAGTGGTCAACCACATCACCTGAAACACGCAGCAACAACAACTAGTAATGCAGAGCGACAGCATCTCATATTGCAGGTCACAGCATCAGAACTAAACCCTTAAGGTACAAAAGGGAATTTACTCCCAATTAACCACTCACACTGCAGTGCAGTTCACAGAGACTGCAGAACAGTCTACTTGTGACAGAATAGAGCTACATAGTCAGCCTTACCCCTTTATTGAACAGTCCAAAGAGGAATGCTACTCCCCACTCCCTACCCCTGTCCTTCTATTTTTACCATTTGCTTTGGCAATGCTAATATGTTCTTAGTCCTGCCAATAAAGCTCATTTGAATTTGAATTTGATTCTGGGGGCGGAAAGTTGTATTTTGGAAAAGTTGTCATAGAAGCATAGTGGGACTCCAGTGTTCCATTACGGCGCTGTTTACAGAAAGGGTTATGTCTTGATACCACAGTTGCAGTAGATCTACTGCTCAGCAAAAAGGAATGGCTCTAACTCTGGAGAATCACTTTCTTATACAATCAATATAATATCAAACCACAAACTTTAGCTCTGCAATTCCCCACAAAATACATACATCATCAACATCGATCTCATCACCGCAAGAGTTCTTGCTGTTCTCACTAAAATTATCAACAGCAGTACCAACATGGGCTGGTTAGTCTGAATATTTCAGACCAACAGGTGTCCAGCGCACAACACAACATGCAAGGGTACACCAGGGACACAATAACAATGGAGGGCCCTGACGGTAGTGAGCAGGGGAAGCGACACTTCCAGCACTCACCTGGGGCTGTACCCTGATATACCTATACGGGTTCTTTCCTCCATCTCCAAGCAGGATACCTAGTCCCATGCCTAGCCCTGTTCTCGCTCTTACTAGTGAGATGGTCAGCAAGAGCACTAGTCCCACAGATGCACTAATCAACATTTAGGGAAGGAAAACCCCAAAAGATATACAGTAACTTCATGGCTGCTGCACACTCCTAGGCAGCAGACGGCTTGGCACCAATCAGTTCACCAACAGCTACTTCCATCCAGGTGGCTTGCACAGAATGAGATTCTATCAACAGCAATAACTGATGGATCATGTGACTATTTGAATCAGATGGGAGTGGTCACAGTGTAGCTGCACTTGAACATACCATGTAGCTGTCAGAAGCAAAACTTTAACCCTTAGTGCACCAAAAGAAATAAAAATACCTTTAATATGAAGAGTCTCACCAGGAAAATGAGACTCAGGTCCAAAACCTATCACAAATCTCTGAGGCAACGAGACCATCATGACAGCAAAGAGGCTATAATGAGAGTCAGCTCAATTTCCCCATTAAGTTGCATGTCTTGCACTACATCTCACCATCGTGACAGTGTCCTCCCTTTAGTGTTTGGGCTCAAGACCCTCAAGACCGAATTTGTCTGGATAACTCCTTCCAAAAAAATGCCACCAACGACTTGTATTCACTTTTGCTGTCACCTGTCCCTCAGGGTTACAACCGGCGCAACTTAGTAACTATAGAAAAAATGGTGGGTCTTGAACCACAACACATCTCGAGTCATGATCTGTGCAAAACTTCATTGCCATTAAGTACTGAAGGCAGCGTTAGTCGAACAGTCGAAGAGTAAATTATGTTCTTTACATGATACGGACCGACAAACCTTGAATCAAGAGCCCCAGAAGCACAAATCCACTTTATAGTGTAAACAAGAAAAAGCTGTATGTGTGGGCACCACTGCTCTATTAGGGAACTAAATGGCTGACGTACCTTGATTCCAGAGCAGCCTCGTGTGGAGAAGACCTTGAGACTGGGCTCAACCAGCAAAGCCTATTTCAGGAAGAACAAATCGATGAACCATGAATAAAGCTGTGACACAATTACAGACTGTAAAACTCCTTTTTTTATCCAATGAGTTGTGCACAATGCCAGGGTAGCATGGGGGGAGAGGGGAAGGACAAGCAGGTTGTAAAAGGACAACAGCTGTTTCGTGCACTAGCACTTCAACAGGTCAAATTCAACACTTCCACTTTATGGCTTAGTCGACACTCATACATACAGTAGTCGTTCACACACATGTAGGAACCTGAACGTTTATTTACATGCATACATCTTTTTGGAAGGATCGACAACCAAGTTATCACTCCAGAACTTCTAACTCTTACCCTCAAAAACAGGATATTCAGTGGAGACGAACGCCCCTTCACCACCCCTCCTGGGGGGGACATAGATCTAGAAAGACCCTATAAAGATGGAGATATTGTGCCACTATTATCGACTTGTACCTTGTTCAATTTAGCTGGAAAAGAGGGAAGCACAGAGGACACATATGCATCCAGGTCACCTTCCTCAAAATGACCTGGGAGAGGTGGCATTTTAGATGACTGACTGGGTAAAGATGGATAAAAGCCAATAAAATGCCCCTTAAGACCACAGTACAAACATGCCCCCATCCCACAGCTCATTACCGTAAATAAAGTATGAGGGTCTCCTCCCTTTTGAAAACAACAAACAATGGGAGGTGGATCTCTTCCTGAGGCATCTAACCACCCTTAGAGCAAAAGACATGGCAGCAATTCAAGAATATTGAGCCAGAGAATCCCTAAAAATGACTCCTAAGTACAAAGTCCTCAGTAGTTGATATCTTTCAATGGCTAACTAAAAAGATGGCAAGAAAAAGCAAAGCAAGCTTTCGAGACACTATGGCCCCTTCATTACCAGCCTGATGAAGAGGCCATAGTGTCTCGAAAGCTTGCTTTGCTTTTTCTTACCATCTTTTCAGTTAGCCATTAAAAGGTATCAACCACTGAGGACTCTCATTTTTTACCTTATCCTAAGTGCAAGGTCATTCCAAAGAGTGTCAGTGAGTGGCCTGTCTCCAGAACTTTGAGCAGTATTCCTCTTCAGGTAGCAACCTCGGCTGGAGCTTACGGATTTTATACTCTGCAAGGAAGACATCATCAGAGTCACTATACACAAGGACAAAAGCCACAAAAAAACTTGTCCACCCACCGTGGAGACGGCCCACAACTAGGGATCTCCATGTAACAAGGAAACTAAAATCTGCACTCGCTGTTCCTCACTCCCTGAGAAACAAGGGCGTAGCTTGAAGTATAACTTCCCTACATTGTAAATTTATCATGTATGGCGCCCCTATGGTCTGGTCGTCACAGAGGGGTACTGCACCAAATCCACGGGTATAGTATCTCTGGTCTCAGTAAACGGGATAGTAAGTCCAGGTATCAACAAAAACACCCAAACACCAGGTCCCGGGGACAGCGGGCGGACCCCATAGTGGGAGGGACCAGGTAGTCAGCGGGACAACGGGGAGAGAGGTGGAGGGTGGGAAGCTAGGAAGAGAGCATTCAGGAAGTAGGAGAAGAGATAAAAAGGAAGAACAAAAGGAAGTTGTGGTCAGAATGTGGAAGCAGTAAAAGGAGAAGGACCGGGAGGTTCTTCCCGGGTCCTGGAACAGCAGAAGGTGGGGAGGAGACTCTACGCTTCAACCACGGAGCTGTAAGCCACAAGGTCTAGAGGAGCTGTGGCCAACACCCAACACATCTGCCAAGAAGGTAGCCATACTAGGGTCAGGGGACATGGCCGGTCGCCCGACAGGACCCGTGGGTGCTGGATTGGGGCACTGTGTACGGAGGCACGAGCAGGAGTTAGGCGAACAGTTAGCGCTGGGAGAGAACAACCCGAGAAGGATGTAACACAAAAGGAGGTGTCCTGGACAAGCCATCCTGATTGCTTAGGACTATCTAGACTGCGACTGAAACAGAACTTTACTCTGTGGTGCTAGCAGAGTGAAAGCTAAGTAAACCGGGTTTGGAACTCAGAACTGTGTGTGAGACTGTTCATTTCCCGCCTGAGGAGTGGTAGACTGATAAGCTGCGCAGGCCACAGGGAACTGCCTGCGGTGTGACCCGACCCCTCTCTAGAGAGATCAGCTCCACTGGCCATCCATCACCAATATCCCTACACCGGATTCCCTGGGGAACTGCTCCACCTGTGGGGAGCAAAACCATCACAGCTGCTACTCAATCATCCCCAGAGGTCCTGGACCGCAGCTTTGGCCATCAGTTACAGATAGTTTGAGTGTAACTCAGCAAGTAAATTTCAGAAATTGTATACTTCACAAATTATGATGTTCTTCATATTTTGGCTTAGAGACTAATATTGCATCCAAATACTTGCAAGATTCCTGGACTATGCTACAAGTTTCATTGTGTAAATCTCCCTTAAACACATCAAAGTGGCTTCATGTTACAGGGGCCACATTGATTTTGATGGACTGGGCATCTACAGCTGATACCTATAATCTCACTCTTGGTGCCCATACCTGCAAAAAGACATCTGGAAGAATTCAGCTTACATGCATTTTCTCAACATCTATTGTCCAGAAGAACACTGCTCCACCAGCCGCCAGCTGTCTTCTATACTGGGGACAGTGTAGTCCTGAAGGTCGACAGTGTGGGCAAGCCAGTGGCTTGGATGTACTTCTGGCCCGACTTAAGCTGGAATCTCTATGGATGTTACTACTTATAATGATGATTCTAAAATGCTCTAGCTTTTCCTTCATAGATCCCCATAGAGCCTGCAGGCTAGTACTTGGCATTCTATTAGTTGTTGAAGCTTGCAACTGACTGCATTTCCCTTTGTAGTAATATATCATGATTAAAGTGAAATCGACCAAGAACTATGGAAAAGTCACTTACCCACCCAACAGCTGGAAATATGCACTGTTGATTACAACAAAGCTTTTTCAGTGCTAAGAAAAATGAGTCTATCATTAATAATGATGACAGTTTAGAGTGAACACTTTCTGCACAGATTGCATTGTTCTACATATTTTTAAAAGTTGTCAGGTCCAATTATGAAATGACAATGAGCCATTTCTTAAAGTAAACCAACCAGCAGGATTTAGGGCTATAAAGTGAGGCAATGGGATGCTGAGTGCAATCATACCTTTACTTCAATGATTCCATGTATGATTGCAGAGAAAAGTGTTATCAAACACCGGAAAAGGATCGCAACAAATTAGCATAAGTGCAGCACAGGGGGTTGAGTTTCTTTGTATTATTCCCTGTTTGCTCTAAGCCAAACCCTCCCCCTCCCTCCATGACAGTATATACCAGCCCCAGTACACCTGACATCATGCATGGTGATAACACACAGACAGTGTCCTGTGGCTGAGCTCAGCACTCCCTCCTTGACAGTATATACCAGCCCCAGGACCCCTGACATCTTGCATGGTGATAGCACAATGACAGCCTCCTATGTGGCCTGTGCTCAGCACTCCCTCCTTGTCATTGTATACCAGCCCCATGTCCCCGACATCGTGCATGGTGATAACAAATGACAGCCTCCTAAGTGGCTGAGCTCAGCACTCGCTCCCTGTCAGTGTATACCATCCCCAGGACCCCTGAATTGTGCATGGTGATAACACAATGACAGCCTCCTCATGGCTGAGCTCAGCACTCCCTCCCTTGCAGTCTATACCAGCCCCAGGACCATGACATCATGCATGGTGATAGCACAATGTCAGACTTCAATGTAGCTGAGCTCATCCTCCTCCCTCCCTCCTCCCTCCCTCCCTGTCTGCATGCCTGTCAGCTTCTCTAGGTTCTCACTGCTTCTCTGGTCACCAAAGTGTAGAAGGCCCTGCCCCCTCCAGTCCCTGGTCTCCTCTTCTGGATGCTCCGTTGTCCATGACTGTGAGAAACCGGGACGTGCAGGCTGGACAGGGGAGGATTTTCTTAGAGCCCACAGGGGAGTAATAAAATAAACCCAACGCCACATAGTGACTCTGTGCTGCACTTATGCTAATGTGCTGCACTGTTTTCCTGGTGTTTGATAAAAATTTCTCTACAATCATACATAGAATGATTGCAGTAAAGGTATGATTGCACTCAGTATCCCAGAGCCTGTGAGGCACCAGCCTTCACTTTATAGACCTAAAACCTACTGGTGGGTCCTCTTTAATGATTTTGACCTCATGAATTCAAATTTGAAAATGAAAAATTTAGTTGCCTCTTGTTTGATTGATCTCAAAAGTTTCCCTTTACAGCTACATGTACTAAATGCATAAATGTTTCAGTACTTTGAAAAATTATTATTTTTGCAAATATAACTTATTTTTTATACCAGTTCTCTGATATTTATTTAGAAGAAAGTTGGGAACAATTCAAATTGCTGAAACCTGCCTAAACAGTACTGCGAATTTTTAACATTACTGAAATGGCAAAAATTTGGTTCTCATTCACTGACAAACTCTTTTTTGCTTGTCTCTTGTGTCACGTTTTGACTGCTTTGTAGTCCATTAGTGTTGCTGCTGTGAATTAAATCTGAGTTTTTTTTCTTTTAGTCTATGCTGTCTGCAGCTATGCAGGTGGAGGAAATGTGTCATTGCATTCAGGTGGAGGGTGTGTCTTGCAATCAGAAATTAGTTCCACTTCCCTCCAACAGGTGTTGCAGATAGCATTCATGTCAGACTCTGCTTGGACCCCGTGCAGCAAACGAGGACTGTGTTGTTCTGTGCTTGCTGTTGCTGCTGCTGTTCGCTTCCATAGAGCTTCTGGGTTTTCCTGGTCGTGGGTGGAGGTTGGGGTTTTTAGCATAGGGCTTTTCAAGAGCATAGGGTAAGGGTGGCAACCCAGATCTCTTCGCCATCAGAGGTACCTCTGGGAGCAAAGGTGAGCCAGAAACTCCCAGTCTAAGCACAGACTAGCTCCCCTGAACGCCTTTAGCTCACCTTACCATTTTGCCTCTTGATTCCCTATCCACTATATCACCCCATGACATTTTGTATTCCTCCATCGATCTCTTACAATTGTTCAACAGTAATTGCAAACATTGATGGACTCCATTTTCCTTGATATCTTTTCTTCATAGTGCAATATTTTTCATGAAACTTCTCACCATGCTCGTCGCTCACCGCAGTTTGGTGGAAAAATTCTAAATGCGAATGAAAGTAATTAATCTTTAAGGACATGGTACAGCTAAGATCGTTATGTTTTGAGGAGACTTTCCCGACTCTTCATAGTTCTCTGCTCTTGAGTTTCTCAAAAAATTAGTTACCATTAATGCAAATAATAGCCATGCAGCCTTTCCTTGCCTTCAACAAACATAGAAACTCCTCATCTTGAAGAAACTTATAAATCTGAGGTCCAATAAGGCTCCTTCCTTTATCTTAGCTTCTCTCAATCTTGGAAACTTATCGGTGAGATACTTGATTACATTTGCATTTTTATCCATTGAAATGACAAAGTTCTTCAAGAGGTCCACCTTGATTTGCATGGTGGTAACACAATATTCTGTTGGTCAAAAAGTGCTGGATTCAGGATATTTTTGCTGCATGGGAGAACTGAATGACGGAAAGGACAGGCTCTTATATTGTAGTGATATTCTCTTGCACGTCTATGACACTCACACGGAAAGCAGCAGTACTGTGTGTGTCAACCCTGGAGACCAAGTAATCCACCCTTTAAATCACCACAGAGGTTCCGCAAATGTTGGTCATAGAGCAGACGATAATGAGCTGTGCACACGATGAACGCGTCTGCCTAACCATGTCCATTTCCACCAACTGAACTACATAGACTGAGTGCAAAAAATCAGCACAAGAATCACTCAAAAAGCACTCTGTTGTAATATAAATTCTAGTCTGCAGCAAGTGTTGTAAAAAAAAAGGTCAAAACAGGGCTTTTAGATTGTACGTTTTTTGCAAAAAATATACGTAAGCTGCTTCACCTCGCCACGGTCACCCTTACAGAATGTTAAGGCCCCTCAACAACTGTTTTATGTTTTCATAGATTTCTTTCTCGTGGACTGCATGACCAAGTGAAATTGAAAAAGTGCATTGCCATTATGCAGCAAGACAGCTTTTAGGCTTGTTTCGGATGAAGCAACGAAGAGCCTCCATTCATCTTCTTTATGACTTATTTTCACAGCTTCCATTAAATAGTTGATATTGTTGCATACCACAAGATTGCCCTGCATGCAGAAGTATTGCACAAGATCTTTATGGTTGCAAAACCAGGAATCTCTTCATCGCCTGCTAGGAGATTCCATTGCTGTATCCTGGAAGCTAAGAGCTCAGCCTTACTCTTGGGCAGATCCAAATCACTAAAGGTACCATCACACGAGGCGACGGTGCTGCAGATGTCGGTGGCGACAGGCGGGAACGCGCACGTTTTTGGCACCCAGCCAGCGTCGCCGTACCCCATTTACATGGGACGACACCTCCAGTGCTGCGCCGGCGATCTGACAGGTGGCGTCGTCGCTGGGGTGTCTCAAAGTCCCAGCAGCGATGCAGGACAATGGGAACCTATGGCTCCCATCGCCTGTCAGGTTTACATGGGGCGATGTGTGCACATCACCCCAGATCGGCCGCCTGGTTTCAGAGCACTGCTCTAAAACCAGGCGACCAGTAAATGGCGTTGCCCTCGCCCATTCACATTAGGCGATGCACGATATCGGCGCTGATAGGCCACACCCCTGCATCGCCTAATAAATTGGCGGTACCGCCGCCTCGTGTGACGGTACCTTAAGGGTACCTTTACACGCCGAAATATCTGCTGGCGATCTAACATGCGCTTGTACGTTTTTCATGGTCACCTCAGATCGCCGATGGCACTATTACACGCTGCAATTTCGCCCTCAACCTAAGGCGATGTGTCGCCCCGGAAAACGCCTCACCCACAGCGGAACCAATCTGGTCGCCTTCCCTCGCCGCTTCACATGCCGCAATCCCCAAAGCAATGTGGGCGTACATGTTCAGCGCTGCGAGGAGATAGGCGTGTCACAGTGGTTTACACAGCGCCCCATACACGCTCATTGGACAATGCAACAGCGTTACGATTGGTCAGCCTGCTCTGGAAGGCTGGCTAATACATGACGCAATTGAAGATGTGTGTGTTGCTGAACGGACAGCTCTTCAAATATGGCGCCCTGTCAACTGTCAGCCAATGGGAACACAGTAGCCTCCACCAATCATCACAGATGGGGCGCGTACTCCAGCACGCTGTGGCACGCCTATGGGAAATCAAGAGGTGACGCGGATTCCATCACTATTGCCATATCACACGCCAAAAGCCGGGAATCTCGCCTTCATGATTGACTCTGATTTTGGAGCAGTGCTCTGGTATCAGGAACCAGGCGACAGGCAAATTATCGCCGCCAAATTCCCCTATTACACGCTGCAACTGGGAGGCAATTTGACGGCGACAATTTCAGGGTGACATATCGCCGTCAGGGTTCCCAGCAGATATTGCGGCGTGTAAAGGTACCCTAAGAGTATGTGCTCACAATCCAGAGGCGCTGCGCCTTGGAGATAGTGCCTCCGGACCTGAGGAAACCCACTGGGGAACACAGGGAAACCGCAGTCGCCCTGTACTCACCATCTGCAGTGGCTGCAGAGCGGCTTCTCCCTGTGTGCAGCTGATGGTGACTCCACAGCATGAAATGAACATGCTGCGTAGATACAGAGTAGTGGAATCCCACACCGCAGCTGAAAGAATGCTGCGGTCGGGGGCAGCATAGTGAGGGAGGGATTTCCACAAATCCCATCCACTATGCTGCTACTGCACAACATAGTGTTTTGGATGCAGCGGCAATATGGTGCGTTCAAAACTCTGCGATCCCTGTTCATGACCACACAGCCTAACAAGATCGTTTAGTTCACTTTGTGTTATAGCTACAGTTCAGTTGATGTTGCTGGAAGAAAGTCTGGCACATGAGAGGAAGATGCTTTGTTACACCAAGCACCCTAAGTTAGAATACTGAACGCTCAATAGACTAAATAAATGATGTAATAGACTAGCTACCAACAATTCGATAATGATAATGAAATAATAAAAATGCATTTTTTCTATAAGCCTGCATGAAAGGTGTCATGAGTTATTGCAACTTTATTTGGATCTCGAAAATTAGAGATAATCAGCAAATTTAAATATCATATTTGTTTTCAGTATTACAAAATTAGTCAGGTTGAACTGTTTTCTTCTCTAGATCAATTTGTACAACAGTGTTGTAAGAACAAATCTGAAGGTACAAGGGCTCACTCACAAAATGTGTATGTGGTGCCCCTGTGACTAGGCGCCACAGGGTAATATTACACCTTAAAAATAATAATGTGTTAACCCTGTAAAGTCATCAGTTCAAGGTTCACTTTATGGAGTCTGTTTTTACACCCACTTAGGGCCACACCACCTAGAATAGGGGCCGGTAATTTAGTAGATCCCAGGAGGGTAGGGGTGAAGCCTAGGATAGGGTAGTGAGAGAAAAAGCTTAGTTTACCTCAGACGGTGCTGGGTAGGCAGACAGAAAGTTCAGGCCTGACAGCCCAGCTGAGAGGAGGGAGCCCCGGCTTCAAGTGGGGGCCCAGGACAGAAAGCAATGGACCAGGACTGGTTGGAGCCGGCTGGTCACGTTGGGTAAGCATCGGCAGTGCGGGTAGCCAAGGTAGTCAGGTGTTTACCCCTGGCTATAGACCGACAAGCTGCGGGTCCACTCTAAACGGGTTGCTGTACGCACCACAAGGCATCTCGCCCCTCAGGACCGTAATAGATCCAAGACTGCTGGGGAAAATAGCCCGAATACCGGACAGGAATTATACTACCCCGTTATTCCGGGAAAGGATAACTGTGCCTCACCGAAGGAGATCAGGGACTGGCGGGAGAGCTCTGCGAGGGTGGAGAGTAAGAAGGACAAGTTTATCCCTGAAAGCCATAGAAGGAAGGACATCTAGAGACTCCATAATAGGGAACCTGGAACTGGTGACCGACCCCCGGTAAACCGGGCTGTACTGTATACCATCACCATCTGCCAGTACTCATTAAAGTGGAATGAAGTTGAATTGGACTCTGTTATCCTTCTTGTGGTGCCCGGAGGCCTCAGCATCAGCAGCAGCTAAGTAGAAGGGTAAGAACTGCAACACCAACACCTACCATAACTCACCTCATCCATAAATAACTGTCATCGCTGCCTGAGGTATAGCTCCACCTGTAGGAGTGCACCACCTCACTGGGACCAATCATCTCAGAGCCGCTTGCAGCCAAAACAAATTTTACGGGAACTACAGGTTGTTTCACAATCCTGTAAATAGCCCTTCCCCAACATCAGCATCTACTCAATGATCACAGGCCTGCCGGATACGTCCACCGTGACTGCCTACTCAGCAATCTGGTGTCAAGTACCTCATACCCTGCCGCATCACGTATACATCAGGCGAGTGCTGTCTGATGCTTTATCACCCTTAATGTATGATGACATCTGAGTGTAGACCTATTTTCGATAATAAATGTTGTCCTCCATATTCTCCTCACAATTTGCTATGATTTCTCATGCAAAAGAGTCAGATCACAGTAGGTTGACACTCAGATCAGCGTTTGAACAGAGTGTCATTACCATAATCATCCGATTCTTTCGCATGAGAGAATCAGTAGCGTTTGACCCCGAAGCTAATACAGACATCCTGCAAAAGCAACCTGATTTATCAGCTCTCTATATTCTTATCCATATTTGCTTGTAACAATTTTTTGACATCCGGTTCTAATAGTCATTACTAGTGGAGATTCTACTTGCTTATATACTGTCAGGGCTTGGTTTGGGGATTTGATCCAGTGACCTTCTGTTTTGTGATCGGTTTCTCTGTCTTCTGGCTATTGCTTTTTTCTTTGTCCAAATGCTGATGGTTTCTTTCCCTTCTTGGTTTTGGCTTCTTCCATTATGTGTAGTTTCCCATCAATTCTGGATTGGGTTATGTGTGTTCACCTCCCACCTCACTTCCTTGCTGGATACATTTCTATGTAGATTTAGTGTCTGGGGCTTCAAGCTCTTCAACTTATGGGGTTTACCGTTTTGCTTTGAGTAAAATCCAGTTGAGTACCTGGTGATTTTGTTTTTTCCTTCCTAGCTCCTCTTCCTTTTGGTATTTCAATTTACCTAACTATGTATTTGTGTTTGTTCCTGCACACCTTCCTCTCCCCTTGTTGGCAGTTTTTGGCAGCCTCTTCTCAGGTTGTTCAGGAGGCATGAGAACTCCATAATTGGCTTTTTAGAGAAACAGACTTGAAGTGGTGCTTTTAGTTGTGCGGGTAAGGTCTTTTATCTGTACAGGACTTGTGGAGTGCAATGCTACTCATGGAACTGAGCGTGTTAGGTGCATACATTTACTTATTTTCCGTAACGACTGGAGATGATCCACCTTTTGAAATCCAAATTTGTCATGTCATGGCCAGAGTTGCCGTATAACTTTAAGTGAGTATCCTATTGGACAGTCACAATAATGTAGTGAACATAGTGCACAATATGGTGGAAACTGAATCTTTTAAAATCTAGTATATGTCTAGACCTAAAAAGCAGGATGGGATTCAGTCTGGCTCCTCCCTGTTTGGCCGAATCGGTTGTTAAAATCACAGTATGCTGCCCCTCCCCACAGTGATGTGCCCTGTCAGTTTGCCCAATCTGGTCTGCAACTGGAAGAATAAAAATAAAAAAAGATCTCAAAAAGATATTTTCATTCTAGCGAATAAACAATAACTTTTTCACTTAAAGACAGTACACCTTTCAATCTCTCTATTAAGGATAATTAGATTCTTGTGAAAAATTATAGATTCATAAAAGGAACTCAGGAGGAAAACGTTTTAGAAACATTCCTGCCCTCCTGTATGATGAAGCAGAGCTGTACACTGCAGTACAGGATCTATCATTTTCTTATAAATTGATAAAATCATACCTGTTCCTCAGCTCTGACCCCACCTCAGGGGACCTAGAATCTTCAGTCTGTACACAGCTTCATGTAGCAGCAAAAAGCAAGAGGTGTGTCAGGGGCATGGATGCTGGGAGCTGCAGGATCAGCCTACATTCCAGTGAGGAGTGATGATGATGACGATCCATTGAAAGTACCATTTTCCTATGGGGAAAGAGAGACCATGTAGTGAATCGATCAATGTAATGATTTGCCTCTGGTTCCCCGCCTCACAATAACAGTACACATTATGCGTCATCATACAGCAGAGGATCACAGTTGTATTTGCATCTGCTTGGTGGACATGATTGTTATTTCAAGGCTGCACCCTGTGTCACATAGGATGGTATATCAGGGACAGGATTGTCTGTGTGATCATGGGCTGACGGCCACACCCCCTGCCATGCCCCCACCCTTTACAGAAGTGTGATTGGGCTGGAATGTAGGATGATCCTGCAGCTCATAGCATCCCCGCTCCCGACACACCTCCTCTCTGCTCTTGCTGAAGCTGCTAGGTTGAAATTCTGTGTCCACTGAGGAGGGGATCAGAGCTGAGGAGCAGATATGATTTTATTGATTTAAAGAGATCTATAGATCCTAGAACTGCAGTGTACAGCTCTGCTTCATCATGTAGGAGGTCAGGAATTGTACTAAAAAGTTTCTCACATTGGAGCTCCCTTAAACAAAGTGAAAAAGCTTTTTAAACCTTTACTCCCCAAACCGGGATCATTGTTACATCCAATAATGTGAACATGCCGTGGCTTACTCTGTTTGCGCCGCCAGTGTATAACAACATGCCTCAACCGCAGATAATTATGAAATCAACGTGAATGCATTCACTGCAAACTCAAACTTCGAAGAAAAGTGTTAGTGAAGGTCACAAATGCGAAATTTCAAGGAATAATGTGAAAATGGCTGTTTTTAATGCAAAAGGCCACCTGGTGATACAGAGGTGTGAGAATTAAAAGTATGCAAAGAAAGAGCACATGGTTGATCAGATAAGTAGGTGTCAGCTTAACCAAGCCGCTACATGAAAGGTTTTTCTAATTTTTTTTCCTCTGGATTTTAGTTAAAGTGGAGCAAAGGTTACCAAATACCCAGGAATGAGCGCAGAGATGTAAAGATCAGCTATCAGCTGCCACCTCGCATTAACGTCACTAGACGAGCAGGTAAAATATCAAGTAGCATAAAAGATATTAGTATATTGTGCACCAATTCTTACTAGTGGCCTTTTGTAAACATCATCCAGTCATTTGAATGATTTTTTAATCATCAACATTAACAGAAGTAAACACATGAAATAGATCCCTCTGTGTGTAATGACTATTATAATATATGTGTTTTCACTTCTGTATTGAATTGAATTATAACTTTTTATGATATTCTAATTCTAGTTCTGTACTAATATCTTTTTTAATAAATGCCTGCTGAAATATTATTGGTTCAGAATTTTGGTTAACTGCAGGTTTATTATCACACCAAGGTCATATTTTATTATTATATTCCCCATGATGAAACATTTTCCCCCTCTTCTAGTGTCTTGGTTCCCATGCTTCTGTTACACGTAAGCCATCCGCATTGCCTTACACTCCACGAAACTGCAACACAGATCCATTGTTTTACGGCCTTTCAGGAAGTTGAGTAAGAACAATCAAACAAGAGGACAAAAGTGCCCAGGGCATCGGTAATTCTTGATCTGATTTCATTTGGGGAAAAAATCAGGAAGTCAGCAAAATGCATGCTCCAACATGTGTCCGTCTGTTCTCCGCTATGAATGCACAAAGTCTGCAGTGATATCTAAGCCACCTCCTGAGCTCAGTGATCATGTCATAAGAAATAAGGTCATTTGATCGCAATCAGGTAATTCTTCAACCATGTAAATAAGGGCAGACACTATTGTAGGCTAAACCGACATTATAATTATATCCGAATATCTAGGAATGAATGGAACATTTTACAAAGGTTGTGGTGCTCTATGGTTTGGACAACAGTCTGTGACATACAGTTAGGTCCATATACAAGTGCATCTCAATGAATTAGAATATTATTATTATTATTATAATTATTATTATTATTTAATTATAGAGCGCCATTGATTCCATGGTGCTGTACATGAGACAGGGTTACATACAAACATGTTAAAAATACAATGAACAAACTTAAGGCCCCGTTACACGTTGAAATGTCCCAGCGATTCCACCAACGATCGCTGGGACATCGCTATCTGACCGTTGGTGAGCTGTCACACAGGTAGACTCACCAGCGACCAGCGAGAACGCTGGCAACCAAGGTAAACATCGGGTAACTAAGCATAGCACTGTGCTATGGGCATCGGCCGGGAGGTCGTTGATCGTTGGTCTCCCGCTGTCACACACGCTGATGCTGGCTGCCTAGCGGAAGACCAAAGATCAAAAAACGGCCCCGGCCATTTACCAACAATCAGCGATCAGCGAGCTGGTACACGTCACACGCAGCGGCATCGCTACGAGGTCGCTGCAACGTCACAAAACCGCTAATGTTGCAACGATATCGTTAGCGATATCATTGCGTGTAACCCGGCCTTAACAGTGACAGACTGATACAGAGGGGAGAGAGGACCCTGCCCTTGCTGGCTTACATTCTATAGGGCTGTGGGGAGAGAGACAGTAGTTTGGAAGTTCTCTGGAGGTGGTGGAGCACCGGGTCCGATGGTGGTGAAGCACCGGGTCCGATGGTGGAGCACCAGGTCCAGTGGTCGTGGAGCGCCGGGTCCAGTAGTGGTGAGGTGGCACCGTGGTCATTGCAGGCTGTAGGCTGTTATGAAGAGACAGGTTTTCAGGTTCCATTTGAAGGCTCCGATTGTGGGGGACAGTCGGACATTTTGGGGTGCAGAATTCCAGAGAATGGGGGATGCTCGAACGAAGTCTTAACTTTTTATCATCAAAAAGTTAATTTATTTCACTAATTCAAAACATTTCATACATATGTTGCATCAGGTGATGTGCAACAGAGAACATTGATTGTTGTTCCGCCATAAACATTCCAATCACCTGATGAATGAGCAGTATTTTGACAGTTCGTTGAGTGATTCCCAACATGTTCACACCTATGAACTCTCGTCTGCGCTGGCGGGATTTATAAATGTGGATGCTATATATGCACAGTATGTGACACACTGTATGTTACACATATGCAACGGTCATAAGGACCGGGGGTACTTGACCATCCGGGATCAGTCAAGGGGATGTCACGGTGGCAGTCATGGTGGTCGGGGCCCTAACCGAGCATGTAAAGGGGGTATTTACAGCGGATAGCATTTATTGTGACACCATCTGTGGATTCTAGTCAGGATGACCAGCGCTGCTTGTATTGTACCCTGGGGAATAGATGTAACTGCAGCGTTTGGTATTAGGGTCATTGTGGATGATGGTGGTTGTTGTTGGTGCAGGGAGGCACAGAAGGAGTGGACAAACACAGGGAGTGCAGTTATTACTAGTTTCTTTACTTGCAGTTCTTGGTTCAGTGCAAACCCAGCCGGGGTAGTATGCTCTCCCAGTGGATAGCCCTCAGATAGCCCAAGGACACTCCACCGAAACACCTTTCATAAGGCTAGGGTCACACTTAAAAGGCACAATCCGGTAACCGCATCCATTACTGGATGTGGTTTTACCGTGTGCCTTCATACTATCTTTTTATAAAATTGGTAAAATTGCAACCCTCATTCTGGATCTGGATGCATTAATGCATCTGGATTTGGAATGTGTTTATTTTGCAATTTTGATAACTGCATCCGGATCCGGTACCGCAAGGTACATTTATGTACCCTGCGGTACCGGATCCGGTTCTCATAGGTGCCCATGCAACCGCTCTGAAAAATGCAGCCTGCATAATTTTTACCGCAGGCTGCAAAATCGGATGTGGTAACCGGATGGCAAATAGTGCAATCCGGGTTTTCTATTGAAGCCTATGGCCTGCTGATCTGTATGCGGTTTTGAGCATTTTTTTATGTATACAAATACCGCAGGTGTGACCCTAGCCTAAGCCTTTCTTTCTGTGCTGATTTCTCTCCTTCCCTCTCCTACACCTATGTGCTACCAGTCCCTAGGCAGGCGACTGCGGGACCTGCTGAGTGACGGCCATTATGTCCTCTTCACCCTCTGTAATCACTGTGCCTGGGAGTGTACACGGTGCTGGCCACTGCACTTTCAGTCCAATAGCCTCCGGTTTCCTGGCTTGAACATACAGTCTCACTCCAGATTGGTAATAAATTTAATTCAGAACTGACTGGCATCACCTAGATGTGTAGGTGCATGCAGAAAAAACATGAATCGGGCACTTTCTCAGTGGCCACTGCTAAAGCTAAGTCTTCTCAATTTTCATTACACTCTAGAGCAGTTTGCCATGTTTTTACCTTATATCTTTATTAGCTGTGCATATAGCCCTGCCATTCATTGTTAGCCATTATGCTATTTCATATATCACAGTGTTTAGTGTCACACCAGATTGGGGCCGGTAGATTTGGGGTTCTTTCCGGCCAGGGTTCTGTGGCGACCTACCCACTGGTCCTACTCTGCCCCACCTCCAGCGTACCCTAGAACTCCATCTTGCTTCTTCTTCTTCACTGCTCTGTAACTAACTTAGTTCCCACTCTGAAAAAGTACTCTTCCCTCCAGCCAGCAGATGGGGTCTTCTCTAGGTGAGTTTCTTCCACCCATCATCCCCTGGCCCGGAGTTCGGAATGGTGTTGAGTGTAAGATGGTGTGTCTCAGTTTCACATCCCTGTCTTACCTGATAGCAATGGCACCACACCTATGGAGTAGGTGTAGTACCACTGTGGCGACCAAGACGCAGGGGCGCCACACATACATGTATACACACATAGCACACGCACGTACACAAAGCACATACATACTTGTGTATACACTGAGCACACACACATGTATACACACATAGTACCCACATATGTATACCTAAACCCTTCATCCAATTTTAATGTAGAGACCCTCAAATGAAAGCTAAAAGTCTGGACTTTATGTCCATATGTGTTAGATATATGAATTTATGACAGCATTCAGTCTTTTTGGTTAAGAATCTATCAGTGAGGCACATCTAGAGTTTGCCTTCATTGCCCACTTCTATTTGCATTAGCTCCACATCTGTCAGATGTCAATGCTATGTCCTGTGTACAGCACCCACTTTAGGTCACCAACAGATTTTCCCTGGCTTGGGCCATTGCAGAACTTTGATGTTCTGGTGAAGCCATTTTTTTGTTGATTTGGATTTTTCCTGGCTGATAACTTACAAGAATGATATCCCTTTGCTGTGTTGTAGGCTGTTTACACATCATAGCTTTTGCAGTAAACTGGAACTAAGAAAATAACAGGAAAATCCTATTAGAACCAACTAAATTTTAGAAGGGCTTTAGCAGAATCCCTATAAATAAAGGCAGCAGTGCACGCATTATTATGTAGACTGAATGGAAATGTGATTGGATAATTCTGAACACAACCACATCCCCAATTGTAAAAGAGTGTTCACACTTAATTAGCCTCTTAAGGACTGAGTCACTTTGCAGCTTAATGACCAGACCATTTTTTGCAATTCTGACCAATTTCCCTTTATGACTTTATGATGGTATAACTCTGCTGGAACGCTTCAACAGATCCTAGCGATTCTGAGAATGTTTTTTGTGACATTTTGGGCTTCATGATAGTGGTAAAGTTAGTTCGATAATTTTTGCGTTCGTTTGTGAAAAAATCATAAATTCGGCAAAAATTTTGAAAATTTTGCAATTTTCAAGTTTTTAATTTGCATTCTGTCAAACCAGAGAGTTATGTCACACAAAATAGTTAATAAATTACATTTCCTACATGTCTACTTTACATCAGCACAATTTTGGAAACAACATTTTTCTTGGTTAGGAAGTTATAAGGGTTCAAAGTTCATCAGCAATTTTAAATTTTTACATCAAAATTTACAATGGCACTTTTTTCATGACAACATCACATTTGAAGTGACTTTAAGGGGCCGATGTGACAGAAAACACAAAAAAGTGACACCATTCCAAAAACTGCACCCCCCAGACTGCTCAAAACCACATTCATGAAGAGTATTAACACTTCAGGTGCATCACAGGAGTTAAAGCAATGTGGAAGTGACCTGGGGGTACCCAATCCCGGGCGTTTAGTTCACGGGAGATGTCACTGGGGCCTATTGCCCGGTCCCGTAGCCCTGGTGGTTGCTTAACAAGGGGGAAAACAGTCAATAAAAATAAAATAAAAGTGTTTTGTGACGCCACCTACGGTTCCTGTAATGTTACTCCTCTGGGGTGATGGTGGAGCAGCAAGATGGCTACGCTCGCCGTAGGTGGATCCCAGTGGCAGTTGTGAATAGTTTTTACACAGGGAGGCAGCTTACCAACGGCACAGTCACTTGTCCCCTTCACTGCAGCAAGTGTGCGGCTCCTAAGGCACAGGCAAATAAAGTATGACGCACAGTCTTTAACTCCGCCATCCTGCACTCCTCACTCTCCAATGGAGCTCTCCACTCACTCTGCTCACTCTGACCTAACTCTTCTTTCACCCACACACTTTTCTACCCTCTCAAGCTCCTCCCATGGGAGTGTGTGCTCCCCACAGTCCCCTACTCTAGGGTGTGTGTGAATGAATGTTGTGAGGGTCCCTTATGCGACATCCTAATTCCCTAGTCACAGGGATACTACACACTCTTATATGGGTGCAGTACCCCTACGTGGCATCCCGACCAGTGGGGCGCCACAGAAGGAAAAAAAATAACATTTTACTTTTTCCAACAAAAATGTTGCTTTACCCTCACATTTTGCATTTTCACAAGGGAAACAGGAGCAAATAGACACTAAAATTTGTTGGTCAATTTCTCCTGAGTACACTGATACCTCATATGTTGTGGGGACACAGCAGGACTCAGAAAGGAAGGAGCGCCATTTGATGCTCCATGCAGAAAATTACCTGAAATCATTAGTGAACACCATGTTGCATTTGGAGATTCCCTGATGTGCCTAAACAATGGAGCTCCCCCACAAGTGAGATTTTGAACTGATGATATGGGGCTCCGATGTATTTTTGGACACCAGCACATGTACAGCAGGAAGTTGCAGGTTGCCATAACCCCCAGCTGCCTAGTTTTACCTGACTGGTAATCAAAATACAGCGGAGCCCTTTTTTTTTTTAATTCTTGAAATAATAATAAAAAAAAAAGAAACAATGTAGTCTTCGCAGTATTTTTAGTTTCCAGCCAGGTATAACTAGGCTGCCACCCACCCCCAGCTGCTTAGTTGTAAATGGTTGGTTACCAAAATACAGTGGATCCTTTTTTTCAAAAATTATTTATTGAAATAATTTAACAAAAAATGGCGTGGGCTTCGCCGTCTTTTTAGTTGCCAGCCAGGTACAACTAGGCAGCTGGGGGCTGGAATCCACAGTGTGGAGAGGCCCAAGCAGACTGATCGATCACATCGCTCTGAGTGTGGGGATCTTTAACAAGGGTCCCCACACCTCTGCCCCTGACCTTCAGCTGTCACTGACAGCTGTTAGAATTGAACTGTCACTGTTTGTTTCCAAGCAGTGACAGTTCAAAGTCATGATGGGATTAGCACTCATGGTGCGGGACCTGACATTTTTTCATGACGGTTAATTCCGTCAGTGGTCGTAATGGGGTTAATGACATTATTTTAGTTTTGTTATTTTACTTTTCCCCCCTCAAAATGATTTCAGTTTTTTTGTCAATGAATTTGCATAGCTTATGCCTACTGGACAGCTTGACTTTATTTGGAACTTTATTTTAGTTGTTTAGCCACCATCTATCCTGCGTTGCAACCTTTCAGCAATTTTTTTCTGCCATCCACATACAGAAAAATTAGCTACAATGCAATGAGTTGTAAACTTCTTGATTGTGTTGTGCAATGTAGATAAAGGAACATCAAGATCTTTGCAGATGGACTTGTAACCTTAAGATTGTTGATATTTTTCAACAATTTTAGTTCTCAAGTCCTCAGACAGTTCTCTCCTCCTCTTTCTGTTCTCCATGCTTAATGTTGCACACATACGCACAATGCAAAGACTGAGGCAACTTCTCCCCTTTATATTTGGTTCAGGTGTGATTTTCGTATTGCCCTCATTATCTGCCACGGGTGAGTTTGAATGAGCATCACATGCTTGAAACAAAAGTTATTTACCAACAATTTAGTAAAGTTGGCGAAAATTTTATACAGCCCATTTTGGGGATTTTATGTGAAATTATGTCCAATTTACCGTATATACTCGTGTATAAGCCGACCCGTGTATAAGCCGACCCCCCTACTTTTGCCCCAAAAATCTGGAAAAACCTATTGACTCGTGTATAAGCCGAGGGTGGACCCCAGCACAGGTATACAGCCCCCAGCAGTGTGGTATACAGGCCCCCCCCAGTGGTATACAGGCCTTCCCAGTGGTAGTATACAGCAGCCCCAGTGGTAGTATACAGATTCCCCAGCAGCCCCAGTGGTAGTATACAGATTCCCCAGCAGCCCCAGTGGTAGTATACAGATTCCCCAGCAGCCCCAGTGGTAGTATACAGATTCCCCAGCAGCCCCAGTGGTAGTATACAGGAGCCCCAGCAGCCCCAGTGGTAGTATACAGGAGCCCCAGCAGCCCCAGTGGTAGTATACAGATTCCCCAGCAGCCCCAGTGGTAGTATACAGATTCCCCAGCAGCCCCAGTGGTAGTATACAGGAGCCCCAGCAGCCCCAGTGGTAGTATACAGGAGCCCCAGCAGCCCCAGTGGTAGTATACAGGAGCCCCAGCAGCCCCAGTGGTAGTATACAGGAGCCCCAGCAGCCCCAGTGGTAGTATACAGGAGCCCCAGTGGTAGTATACAGCAGCCCCAGTGGTATACAGCAGGCCCCCAGGGGTACATATAGCAGCCCCCAGGGGGTACCCAACAGCCCCCTGGGGGTACCAACAGCCCCCTGGGGGTACCAACAGCCCCCAGGGGTTACCCAGCAGCCCCCTGGGGGTACCAACAGCCCCCTGGGGGTACCCAGCAGCCCCCAGGGGGTACCCAGCAGCCCCCTGGGGGTACCAACAGCCCCCAAAAGCTGGCACTGTCCCCCCTTGTAAGGGCCCCCCCCCCGCTGCTTATACATTACCATCCCGGTGTTCTGATCGGCGCCGCTCCTCGGTGCTTCTTCTTCATCCTCCCGTCCTCGCTGGCTGCATCCGGGATCTCCGGCCGTCGCGCGATGACGTCATATGCCTGCGACGGCCGGAGATCCCGGATGCAGCCAGCGAGGACGGGAGGATGAAGAAGCAGCACCGAGGAGCGGCACCGATCAGAACACCGGGATGGTAATGTATAAGCAGCGGGGGGGGGGGTGTGGGCCCTTACAAGGGGGGACAGTGCCAGCTTTTGGGGGGCATATATGAACTGCTTCCCCCTGCCGCTGATTGACAGGGGGAAGCAGTGCATATATAATGAGCGGCCCCACGTGACGGGGCCGCTCATACAGCAGCCCCCCCCGCCTCCTCCATCCTCCACAGCCCCCACCACCGTATATGACCCGTGTATAAGCCGAGGGGGGGACTTTTCAGCCCAAATTTGGGCTGAAAAACTCGGCTTATACACGAGTATATACGGTACCTTTTTTCTCTGTTTATTTTTGTGTTGTTCCAATACACACATTATTATTATTATTTATAAATAGATCACTGTTAAATTCATGGTGCTGTATATGAGAAAGGGTTACATACAAACAAGTTAAAAATATAATGAACAAACTAACAGTGACAGACCGATACAGAGGGGAGAGAGTAACCTGTCCAGTAGGTTGTGTCTGCTCGGGTGGTGGTGGAGCTCCAGGTCCGATGGTGGTGGAGCGCCAGGTCCAGTGATAGTGAGGCACCAGGTCGATTGGAGGTGAGGTGGCATTGTGGTCATTACAGGTTGTAGGCTGTTCTGAAGAGATGGGTTTTCAGGTTCCGCTTGAAGGTTCCGAGTGTGGGGGACAGTCGGACGTTTTGGGGTGC
>JARQOC010000003.1:55944274-55993847 GCA_033576535.1 Allobates femoralis | reverse complement strand
GACGTAAAAGACGTAATGGAGGATACTAGACTGCCACTCTACCCCTAGACGACCTACAATCTCACCACTACTTCCCCACAGAACTCAACAAGAAAAAAATACTAGTGGCCATTACTAGTTGTTCTTGTTGAGCCCTATAGGGAACTAATGGTGAGATTATAGGTTGTCTAGGGGTAGAGTGGCAGTCTAGTAATCCTCCATTACGCCTTTTACATCATGTGTGTTTTGGAATGGATTTATACAGGAGCATCTCAATGAATTAGGCTGGCTTCACATTTGCGTTTGTGTCTGCATGCTGATGGCATACAGACACAAACGCAGTGAAAAGCAGGGTCATTTTGATGTGTCCGCAGCGGAGAATGTCCGCCTGCGGACACAGCACTATGGAGCCCGGGCAGCCAATCGGCGTTGTGTCCGGGGGCAGGCTGGAGGCGAAGATCAGCGGCGGAGATCTCCTCCTCCCGGCCGCCGGTAAGCCCCGGGACGTGTCAGCGGGGTTAAACAGCTGATCTGACAGCTGTTTGAATCTCCCGCGCCGACACCGAGAGGAGATGTCGGCGAGGGAAGATTCAAACAGCTGTCACATCAGCTGTTTCTCCCCGCCGACATCGCTAGCAGATTACCGGCGGCGGGGAGGAGGAGATCATCAGAGGCTCCAGCTGATCTCCCGGTGGCCGTCGGTGATCTCCTGTGACATCACCGGCGGCCACCGGGAGAGATCTCAATGAGATCCGCAGCGTTCTCCTGCGGTGTCATGCAGAGGACACTGCGGATCCATTGAGATCAATGCATTTTTTGTGCGCTTGCGGATAGAACAAGCGCCGCGAACGCACAAAAAAACTGCTGCAAGCTGCATTTGGAGCGTGGTCGGAGGGCGCATAAATTATGCGCATATGAACGCAAATGCGGCCAAACGCAGCCATACGCAGGCACATGCGTTCCCATGTTAAACATAGGAACGCATGTGTGCAAACGTTTGGCTGCATTTGGTACGCTGCGCTCCATACACAAATGTGAAGGCAGCCTTAGAATATCATCAAAAAGTTTATTTATTTTAGTAATTCAATACAAAAAGTGAATTGCATATATTATATAGAGTCATTACACACAGAGGGATCTATTTCATGTGTTTATTTCTGTTAATGTTGATGATTATGGCTTACAGCCAATGAAAACCCAAAAGTCATTAGCTCAGAAAATTAAAGTAGGGAGGATGAAGGGTCTGAGAGATAAAATATGACTTAAATAGGTATCAGAGGCTTCACCTTGTGTGGTTGTGAGAGTCACAACCACATAAAAGCAGATCACGGCTGCTGCAGTCCCCAGCGTGGTGCATATAGAGTAGGGAGGATGAAGGGTTAAAAACTGTGCTGATGTATTCAATGATACATCAAAGGGTGAATAGAATATCATCAACATTAACATAAATAAACACTTGTAATAGATCTCTCTGTGTGTAATGACTCAATATATGTGTTTCACTTTATGTATTGAATTACTGAAATACATTTACTTTTTGATGATATTCTAATTCATTGAGATGCACCTGTATGTTTTTTTATATCATTGGTTTTTACCTGTTCTATTTTGAAGCTCTGACCACAGTATAACAGACATAAATCTGCTCATGTTAAAAAGCAACTTCAAATCTCAGAGAGAGAGAAGAATTTGGGAATACAAATTAATAACGACCTTTGACACATTTAAAACAGGATTGAATGTCTCACATGGATTCATGTGTTTTTATACCAATTGAAAGGGCATTTGGGGATATCACACCTTCCAACAGACCGCAGTTAGAGGACAGTGAACTATTGACACTTCTTACATGAACTGTCTCGCATGGATTCATGGCTTTCCCACTGAGGAATTTTCAGGCCACTAATCATAGAACAATAATACAATCTGTTCCTCTTATCTTGGAATTTTGACTTTACCTCCCCAGCTCCTCTCCCCCTCCCTAGCCTGACTCTGCTTCATGTCACCTATCGTAGTTACTACATTATCCCACCCTGCATATCGATATATATGTGTGTCTTCAGAATTTGTGTCATTATCAGCCTGATGAAGAGGTCATAGTGTCTCGAAAGCTTGCTTTGCTTCTTCTTACCATCTTTTCAGTTAGCCATTAAAAGGCATCAACCACTGAGGACTCTCGGACTAATATTTTTCTATCTATTGGCTAACATGGTACAAACATTTTTTTACCTGTTCTATTAAAAGCTCATTTTTAATGACACTTGGGGTTTTGATCAGGCACATCTTTATTAACCAGTGATCTTTATAAGCTTGAAAGATTTGATATAATGTTTTAATAATAGCATTATGTCATCAATTGTTAATAATAGGACTGTGAGATGGAGATGTAGATGTAGTTCTCAAGGAAAATAAATTGTTTTTACCTATTGAGTAAAAAATGTTCTAAACATGTAAAGTGTTTCCTCAAGGCAGATAAATCTGTGTGGACGACGCATTCAGTTATTGATCTTTACTCTACATGTGCACCTATGTACATTTAGTTTATTGAGAAGGTTTTCTCCAGCAAGTAATGGAATTATCAGTATTACGGGCAACTTTCAATTCTTACTCTATAGTACAGGTATGGAGAAAAATATCATCTGGGCGTTTTGTGTTCTTTTCTGGATCTTCTATATTTTTTTCACTGTGGTTTTTAGAAAAAACTGTAAAGTAAAAAAAAATATTCTCTTTAAACCTTCCGTAATGGTCATTTTTTAATTTACGATATTTAATTATTTGACTTTTTTTTTCCTCGACAACAGTATGGCCGGTTTCTCACCACGGTTTTCTGGATCCGGGCTGTCCAGTGTGAATCGGAGACCCCCGGGTTCCGGTTTCGGCCCTATAGCATTCCTATGGGGCCGATGGAGCTGGATGAGGAGCTGTTTGCCATCGGGTTTCCATTTGTCCGGGAGCATCCGGGGCAATTTGGATTTTTCTCCCGGACACAAAAAAGGTTGCAAGCAACGTTTTTGTGTCAGGGGGAAAAATCAGACAAAATCGGATCCTCCTGTATCCTTCCGGATCTGGTGTGATCCGGTGCCCCCTAACATGGGGTCTATGGTGCCGGATCGCCCCGGATCCAACATAAAATGGTATCCGGGAGCCGGACGCCAGGTGCTGAAGTTTAGCAGCGAGCGCTGCTAAACTTCAGCACCACGAGCTGTCCCCTCCACAGATTTCAAGACTGGGAAGCTAGCCGCGATCTTCAAATTTCAGAAGCTGCGGCTGCGATTTGAGGCATCCGACTGCAAACTGGACCGGAGAGCATATTTGCCCTCCGGTCCAGTTTGCAAATCGGATCCGGGGCTGTCCGGTTCATACCAGACAGCCACAAACCTGATGCTGCCGTGGTGTGAAACCGGCCTATAAGAGCTTTTTCTTCTACAGGTCAGGTTGCTATTTAGAATACCGACATTCACTTTACCATAAAATGTACTGAAAAACTAAATCACTTTTTACTCCTTTTTTGGGAGATATTTGGTAATTGTGGATTTTATTTTATTCATTATTCAGGACAAATAATACGCCATATTTTTAAGGACAAGGGAAAATAAATACAAAGACAAATATTTTTTTTAATTATATTTAAAGATAAGTAACTTTTTTTTAAAAAAAACTTTTTCTTATTTATGAAGAAGGTAAAGGGAGATAATTCAAATTGTTATTTTTTTTAATTCATGTAAATTTTGAAGAACTTATCTTTTTTAACATTTTATTGAAGGGAGGGATGAAGTTTATAAATGTCGACAAAATTGTAACAAAATCTGTAGATAAGGCAGTGAAGGTTTTTAAAGTCCTACCATAGTAAAAGCTTAAAATCTCCATGTAATTAGTGCTGAATGAGTTAGTAAGATCTTTGGGTTCGGATCGCTCTAACAGGAATACTTTGAACTGTTTCAGTATTCGGCTCTGGGTGAGTTCCCCAGTGACTTGTATTCAATTTGTTACTCATTACTCATTCAAAGTATTCAGTTATCCGAACCAGAGTATCTTACTACTCGCCCATCACTACATCTTATGCATCTTAAAGCGTAACCGCCATTTAAATTTGTATCTACTAATAATCTAGAGCAAGTGATTATAATAAACTTTCAAATATACTTCATAAGAGAATTCTGGTCGAAAACCATTCATAAACCTTCCAAAAGGTGTCCCCACTAGACTGTGTGTGAATCAGGCATATGTTCTTCTCACACTGAGTACGGGGCATGTAACCATACAAGGGAAAAGGAGGCGGTGCCTACACAGTGTCCAGAAAACTGACTGCAGCTGATGAGGAAACAATGCATCAAATTACTACAGGCTACAGCATAGTTGCTGAGCAATGTCAGAATGTCAGGATCAGTGTAAACTCCTCTTTCCTTGGCACAAGCTTCTGATCTGTCATCTGGCTCCACACAGCTCAGTCACAATCTGTAGTAACCCCTACTCTGCTGTCACATTGCACTGCTCACTATCAGCTGCTGGCCACGACCAATCAGCCTTAAAATGCAGTTTTTAAAAGAGCACAGAAAAAGGGGAGAAAGTAAGTCATATGGCACAAAAAAAGCATTATCCTAACTGCTGTGTGACCAGTGCAGTATTTTTTTTTCAATGAAATGACATTTACACTTTAAATGTCTTGTCCCCTCTTCTGTAAGACAGAGATAACCAATGGTGAATAGTTCAGAACTATATAAAATCCACATATTAAACTAATGTAACAATAAAAACAATAGCATGTCTAAAGAATCAAGCCAACATGCTCCAGTTTTTGCTCCCCTGTATATTCAGGGCATTTTTTTTTCTTTGTTTGTTTTGTTTTTTAATCTGCCATGGTGTTCCAGAGATATGTGCATTCTTTGGATTCCAAACTATTGATAGTCTTTTCCAGAGGGACGCTGCTCACAGGATAGTAATGGAGAACAGGCTGAATACCCGCCCATGAGGATCCTGTGAGATTATTAACATAAGCACATAATAAACACAAAATAACAAAATATAAACACAAAAATTAAAAAGCCCATATCTGTGGAGCCATATGTGGGATTTAAGAAAATGCTGAATGGAGTATTAGGTGGGTCCTCTCAGCTGACATGAATAACCAATCTTCAGAAAACTGCATAGTTTACGGTATGTGTCTACACATTTCAAGGTCAACTTGTCTTTTCATCAGGATAAAACCATAACAATTGTTTTCTGGATTTAAGAAAATAAAAAAAGAATGTACAGGGGACCAGTGAGAAAAATATAAGAAGTACTGGTTAGTTTTGCCTGGGTCACATGTACTCTTAAAACCTATAATGTCATATTTAATTTCTAAGTCTTTGATGCTTGAATTCTGGCTGTCAGATAATGGGTATGATATAGAATCAGAATTTGGCACAAAAAAGCAGCAAATGGAGCCAATATTTTCCCACTGCATTAACTACTTAAAGCGTAATGACCATTTAAATTTTTATTTAATGATGTACAGTAAGTGATTATAAACTTTAAAATATACTTTATCAGAGAATTCTGGTTGAAAACCATTCATAAACCTTCCACAAGGTGTCCTAACTGCACTGTGTGTGAAGCAAACATATGTTTATTCTCAGTCAGATCCATCTTCACAGTGAATACTTACATGTAACCATATAAGGGAAAGGAGGCGTGGCCTACACTGTTGACTGCACCTCACAAGGTAACAATGTATTAGAGTAGCGCAGCATAAAGCACAGTTGCTAAGCAATGTCAGAAGATCAGGATCAGAGCAAACTCCTCAGAAGCTTGTGGCAAACAAAGATCTGTCATCCGACTCCACACAGCTCAGTCATGATCTCTGTTAACCCTTTGTTTGTTGGGTCCCCACAGAGCTCATTATCAGCTTGCTCTCAGAAGCTGCGGAAACACACACACAATGCTGGCAGACTCTGACCATGCCCACACAGCCATAAAATGCAGTTCTTTAAAAAGAAAAGAAAAATGTGAGAAAATAACCCATATGGCACAAAAAAGAATTATTTTAGCTGCTATGTGACTCATCATTAACAACCAGTGCAGTATTGGGGTAAATATCATTTTTTTTCAATGAAATGATATTTACACTTTAAATTCAAATCTCTCTCTCTCTAATAGAGCATCTTGAAAGGGCAGATGCCATTCCAAGCATTCATCAATTACCCAATGATGCCTTTGTCGGGCACTAATAGCAAGGGGTTGGCTTAAGACTTGGGTCTTATAGAAGACCATGATTTATAGTATATGCTGCAATGCTCTGTGTACTCTACAAACAATCAGATGATTGCAGGTTCAAATCCCTAACATTTTTAAAACGTAGAAAAAAAACCATATTCGATCCAATCATCCCTTTTCCACCAAAAATTAAAGACATTTTTTTCCAAAAAAAACCCACACATACGTGGTATCATTGTCTTCGTCGCTGCGTCACTTCCGGGCCGCCCCTTATTTTCTAGCAGTATATGATTGGCTATTGGAGCCAGTCACATGACTTCATCCCGGAAGCCTGGAAGTGTCTCAGTACCGCGGCATAGCTCCAAAGAATTAAGCGGACACGGTAAGTATAATTAGTAACTATGACCTTGCTTCAACCCAACAACCACAAGCACGAACACGGGGAGAAACAACAAGTTCGCCCATCACTAGTCACCACTCTTGGATGATGTTATTATTTTCCAGTATGTCGTATGGTAAAATGAATGGTGTAATTGAAAATTACAACTTATTCTGCAAGAAATATTAAAAAGGACTAACCAGCAGCCTCATTAGGTGTGAACAGGTGCCTATCTGAAAAACACACTATAACTACAAAAGTATACACAACGTCACTCTACAATACTAAAACATGCTAAACTTGAATAAAGGAAATGTTGGTATTGCATTGATGCCGTAGGAATATTTGAAAATCAAGAGGTACTTAGCATATTTATATATTGGCCAATCCACTCTTTAGCCATGGGGTTTCTTTTCTTATTTAGCCAAGAGCTGATCTGCCCATGAAATGTAGATGTTTATTCCATCTAGAGGCATATTCAAATTATTATTATTATTATTATTATTATTATTATTATTGGTCTTCAGTTTGATCTCGAGCTATGGCGAATTGATGGATGAATGCTATGCAGTAAGATCAATCTTGTACAGCCTAGATAGGTCCACCAGTGTCTTCTCTGCCTACATAGGTCCATCAAGGTTTTCTACAATCCCAGATAGGACCACCAGGGTCTTCTCAGCTAATATCTTGACAAGGCTGCTGGTCTTCCTCTTCGCCTTGTTCTTTCTATTCTTCAGACCAGGATGACCTTCTCCAGTGATTGCTCTCTTCATATGATGTGTAGACAAGTTGTAGCTTGGTAATCCTTTATTCAAGTATCATGTCTGTCTTGATTTGTTCCAGTATTGATGTGTTTGTTCTTCTTGCCATCCATGATATTGATAAGATCCTTCTCCAGCTCGACATTTTGAAGATGTTGATTCTTCTTCTGTCTTGTTCCTTTAAGGTACCGTCACACGTGGAGATATCGCCAGGAGATTTGCTAAGCAATCTCCGAAGCGGCAATATCGCTACCACATCGCCTGTGCGTTGCGGCGTGTGACAGGGCGATATTACGGCGAGAAATCCCCGGTGGTGCGTCACCTGATCGGCCTGCTCTGCTGAGAAATCAGGCGATTTCCACCAGGTGATTTCTGCGTATCCCGGCGTGTGACTGGGTGATATCAATGTAGAAAGTGAGCTCAGACAATCTGGAAGAAATTCCAGAGGCGTGACTAAGTGTTCTTTTTGGCGCGCCCCGTCTGCCGCGATTGGTGGTCGCTCCTGCGTTCCCATTGGCTGGCCATGGCTAAGGCGCCATATTTGAATAGCGATATAGTAGAAAGGACACATGCGTCATGCAGTGTGCAGACTTCCTGAAAAGGCTGACCAATGGCGATGCAGTTGTGTGGGCCAATCAGAGTGGTAGGGGCGTGGTGTACAACACTCTGGCACGCCTGTCTCCTCGGCGCCCTCACACTCTATTCCTACATCGCTGATGAGATGGTGGTGTGTGACACGGCGATTTGGTGGCGAGGTAGGAATCTGAATTTTCTTCTAGTGTGCGCCATGCGATTTTCGGAACGCAGGATTGCCGAACATAGCACACAAAATTTTTATCTGTGACAGGGCGACGGCAATGTGCAAAAAAGCCCAAAATGTGCACGCTCACGTCAAATTGCCAGCTATATGACGGCCATATTGCTACGTGTGACGGTACCTTTATTGTCCATGTTTCACTTCCATATGTTACTACAGAAAAGACCAGACCATGTGAGAATATTCAGATTAGGGTCCTTATAAATGAGATAATTTTGTTCTAGTTATCGGGTTCACTTGGATTGGCCAATACATAAACTAAGTATCTCTTGTTTTTCAAATATTCCTATCGCATTAATATAATACCAATATTTCCTTTATTCAAGTTTAGCATTTTTTAGCATTGCAGAGTGTCACTATCCTGAAAGAAAAACAAGCCTTCCCAAGTTAATGGAAAAATGAAAAAGATATGTCTTTGGGAAGAAAGTGAGGAAAACAAAGAAGGCGCCTGGATAGGGGTTAAAGAATTTTTCTTAAAAGACTACCACAATTCACATGAATAACTAAGGCTAGGGTCACATATGGCAATCCATTTTTGGAAGTGTTCCATGCCAAATCCGTTTTTCCTAGGCTGCATTTTGTCCCTCCTGTGCCCCTGAATGTTTTTTGGACTTAGGCCAGGGTCAAACATGCCATCCGTTTTGCCCTGGATCTGTTTTTGGCATTATTTTTAGTTATTTTTTTTTCTAAGTTCAAAACCGCATATCCGTTAACGGATGGTATCACTGCGTTTTTCAAAGACGCTATGTTTATGTTTGGCCAAGGTCACACATGGCATCAGTTTTTGCTTTGGATCCGTTTTTGGGATTATTTTTGTCATTTTTTTGTTCAAGTCCAAAAACGCATGTGTTAACACAGGGTGCATTGCAATTGTCAAAAACACATGCGTTTTTGTTCTGCATCCCAAAAAACGCTGTTAGCAGCGATTATGGGTGCAGTAAAAAAACATGCGTTTTTTTAACCTGGGGCCCTATGGGAAACGCATGTGTTAACGCATGGTACATATAGGCACCATGCATTAACGCATGCGTTAACGCATATGAGTTTTTAAGGAAAAATCACTAAGTCCAATAACATTCAGGGGCACAGGAGGCACAAAATGCAGCCTAGGAAAAACAGATTTGGCATGGAAAACACTTCCAAAAATGGATTGCCATGTGTGACCCTAGCCTTAGTCATTTATCCTTAAAAACGCATATGCGTTAACAAATGCGTTAACGGATGGTACCTATATGTACCCTGCGTTAACGCATGTGTTTCCCATAGGGCCCCATGTTAAAAAAACACATGCTTTTTTTACTGCACCCAAAAACCTTGCTGGCAGCGTTTTTTGGATGCAAAACAAAAAGGCATGCGTTTTTGAATTTAGAAAACAAAATAACTAAAAATGATGCCAAAAACAGATCCAGAGCAAAACGGATGGCATGTGTGACCCTGGCCATAGTCATAAAGGCATGATAGTGGGAGATACCTACAATAGTCTTTGGCTAGGGTCACAATTGGTGGGACGTTTTTGGCAAGCCTGCGTTAATGCTGGGCGTTTTTTTCTGTTGCCACTTTTTTGCCAAAATAATGCTAGCGTTAACGCATGCGCTTCCCATAGGGTCCCATGTTAAAAAAAACCGCATGCATTTTTGCAAAAGCACCCAAAAACGCTGCTAGCAGCGTGTTTTGTTGCTGATGCAAAAACGCATAGCGTCAAAAGTGTTGCCTTTTGACCATGCATTTTTTGCATTGGAGCCTATGGATCCGTTAACGCATGCATTTTTCTCTAATTTCAAAGTGAAAAACATTAGCTTTTAACGGATCCAAGGTTCAAGTGTGACCCTAGCCTTAGGCTGAGCTCACCTGTCCGGTAATCATCCATTGGAATGGACCCAGCAGAGATTCATTGGCAAAAATGTTCTGGCCCCAATGCAAAAAACGCATGGCCAAAGTGCCATGCGTTTGTTGGATGTGTTTTTTGGCTCAGCACCAAAAAATGCATCATGCTGCATTTTTTGGTGCATTTTTTGTTGATTTTAAAAAATGCATGTGTTTTTGCAAAATGAGGCCCTATGGGAAACGCATGCAAAAACGCATGGCACTAAATGGTACCATGTGTTTTCGCATGTGTTTTGCTTGCGTTTTTTTTAAGACCGCTCCAGACCTAACAGCAAAAACGCAGCCCAAAAACACAGGCTATCAAAAACAACCTTAAAAAATGCAGCCAAGTGTGACCCTAGCCTAAGGCTGGCTTCACACCACGCATTTTGTGATTCCTTTGGGGCCGGATGAGGCCGGATCAATCCGGATGGCAAATCACTGCTGTCAGGGAGGATCCGGCTGAATTCCTGTTTCATAAGCTAACTTAATGAACACCAGTGGAAACAAGCAATCAGGAATAATTGCACCAGTTGGTGCTTGTGGATGGCAGCACAATTATGGGAATCCCAAGTAGTGTGAGTGCTAAAATTTTCTTTTGTTCTGAAGAACAGATATGTTGTTAACGGATTGCTATTTATCTTCTGTTTGAAACTGAACCAAAAAGCGCATCCTTAAGGCTGGTTTCACACCACAGTTTTTACCTGATCAGGTTCGATCAGGTTTGTGTGTCAAAACCAGAAGAGGAACCAGGAGAGGAACTTGCAGAGAAAAACTATAATTGAAAGACTGACACCTGTTCCAAGTTCTTGAGACACTGCTGGTTTTGACACACAAACCTGATCGTACCTGATCAGGGAAAAAACTGTGGTGTGAAACCAACCTTAGGGCCGCTTCACACTGCGGCGCGATCCGGTCCGGGTCTGTCCGGGAGGACCCTGACAGCCGCAGACCGGATCAGCACACAGGACTGGGGGGCTATTATGCCCTTCGGTCCTTAGTGCAGCGCACGCAGCTGCAGCCGCTGACAGGTCAGGACCGCGGCGCCCGTGGTCCTGACTTATCAGCAGCGGGAACTGCGTGCGCTGCACACAGGACCGTAGGGCATTATAGCACCCCAGTCCTGTGTGCTGATCCGGTCCGCGGCTGTCAGGGTCCTCCTGGACAGACCCGGACCAGATCACGCCGCAGCGTAAGGGCTAAAAAGAAAGAAAAATGAATGGATAAATAGCAATCAATTACCGGATGCATTTCCCATAAATTCCAATTCCAACTTTTTTGCCAATGGATCTCTGCTGGATCCGTTCTGATGGATGATTACTGGAGATTTGGCCATAGTGATAAAAAGTAAAGCAAATAATGGTCAACTAAAAAACAACATTCCCTAAAAACCAGCACAATCCTCAATGCCAAAAAAAAGCAATATTTGATTTGAAATTTGACAGCTCTTAGAAAAACTCTTAAAAAATGTAACAATCCCATGACTGGCGACATCGGTTTGAAGTAATCCGGGAACTCATTGTAGAACATGATGGTTTCTACTTTTTAATTATTTAGAGACAACATCAAAAAATCCTTATTGGAAATTGAAACACAGAAGGAAAAAAAAAAACAAGAACATAAAAAATATCCAGTGTTAGAAAAACTAAAGTATTTTACAGATGAAACACAGCACAATTTTAATATTGCACACATGGACGTCGCCTTGAGCAGATCCATTTGCTTTTGAACTTGGGAATAAAAATTGATTCAAGCTGATGACCGCGCAATCAGTTGTGATTGATGAAGTTGGGTTTTTAGGAAGACAAGAATATATCATTAAAAAAATAAATAATAAATACCAACTAATGCCGCGTCTTGCTCGTTTCTCTCAAACGAGAACAAACAAAGAAAAGTCAACTGCGTTCTATAACTCTTTATTAAAACAGATGTGTGTAAATTGTAGTTTCAAAGAAAGGGAAGTGTTAAAGTATCGCTTGTAGCTATTAGAGTTGAGTGTTTTTACAGAGGGCAGATCAAATGTTAAACTATTACAGTCATTAGGTGAATAATGACTTTGAAATTAGTTCCCAAGAATTAGAAGAGAAACATATGTTTTTCGACATAATTATTTCAAAGCATTTCTTCCCTAAGAGAGTGGAAGTCGTCAGGCGCAAAAGTCGTGTTCAATGCTCTGCTTAGTTTCCTTTTGTCAATTTTACACCCTCGTATTAATTTCTTGTTTCCCACAAAAATGTCCATGTGTCTAATAGGTTATAATGACCTTTCTCTTAAATATTCTAGCCTCTGGCAACCGTTTAGGCACGAAGGAAATAAAGCTCCTGATTAGCGCAAAAAAAAAAAAAATGATGGATGTACTTCACGCCCAAAGAAAACTGAACATGAAAAATGTCTGCACCATCCCTTTTAATATAGGGCATAGTGATGCTACACACTCAAATGCCATGTTTGTATTGAAGCTATTGGGGGCTGTCATACAGTATATATATTCAGTGGTGCGAAAAAGTGCTTGCATCCATCCTAATTTCTTAGGCCGGTATCACACTTGCGTTGGACATAGCATATGTAAACGCAGACAAATGCATGCGTACCGCGTCCCTATATTTAATATGGGGATGCATGGTATCGGCGTTTGCTGTCCTCCGAACGCAACGTATTCCATTTTTTGTGTGTCGCCGGCTGCTTGCTTTTTACGCAAGCAGACAGACACGCACAAACAATGCATGGAGGTCAATGAGTAAGCTGTCACACTCGGTGTAGGGAGACACCCAGTGCTGGATGACAACGGGGGGGGACCCTGATGCTAAGGGCAAAAAGAGAGATGGTGACCCCTAGATAAACTAACACTGGCACCTGGCTCCCCCAATGTCTCTATGCAGTTTCCGCAACTGTCGCCGGCAGGAATCCTATTCCCTGACTGACTCTGAACTACAACTAAATAAGGATTAGAGCAGGTGAACACTAGTCAACCTGCCTACCAACTAAAGATTAACACAAAAGAAACAAGCAAAGAGGGAAGGGAAGAAACACTTAGCTTGAGAAGATCCACACAGCAATTCAACAGATACTCCAGGATACACTGCTGAGATGAGAAGCTCCCTCCAAACACCTGACAAGCTATCACCAGCAGTACATCCTGGGAGTCAAGGGGAATATATACACAGCTCAAGGTAAGGGATCAGCTGGGTCCTAGTGACCTCCATCTTTCACTAAAAGAGAAATGCCTCTTAAAGTGACTGAGACTTTTTTTAGGACTTGGACTGTTTGGCCAAATGCTGGGACCTTCTGCGAGTGGCCTCTATAGTGTCATCCTTGTCTCCTGACACACCTGTGATATATGCACTACCATCTGCACGTCAGCGCAGCGAATGCAGCGGATCGTGGTTTTTTACTAATTTCTGACATCATGCCCGGCTGCTCCCAGCTTATATCCCAGCCTATGTCCCGTCCTGTAATATCTCTCTCTCTCAGATAATGTGCACTGTGTTCACAGAATTATGTCTGCGTTTTGCCATGTGTGTCTGCATGCACACCAAACGCAGCGTTCACAAACGTTAATGTGAAAGTAGCCTTATTCTTGTGCATGTTTTGTCATACTTAAATGTTTCAGAAAACCAAACAATTTTTAAAATTAGACAAAGATAACACAAGGAAGCACAAAATGCAGATTATAAATGAAAGTTGTTATTATGAAGGGAAGGGAAGAATAATAAGTCCAAACCTAAAGGGCTCTGTGTGAAAAAGTGATTGCCCCCTTCCTGATTTCTTATTGTTTTGCATGGTTATCACGCTTAAATGTTTCACACTTAAATGTTTCAGATTACCAAGCACATTTTAATATTAGACAAAGATAACACAAGTAACCACAAAATTCAGCTTATAAATGAAGGTCTTTATTAATTAGAGAAAAAGAAATCCAAACCTACAGGGCCCTGTGTGAAAAAGTGATTGCTCCTTTCTAATTTCTTATTCTTTTGCATGTTTGTCACATTTAAATGCTTCAATGTAACAAATGTAAATATTGGACAAAGGATAACACAAGCAAAGATAGAATTCAGGTTATAAATGAAGGTCTTTATTGTTACAGGGAAAAGAAATCCAAGCCAACAGAGCCCTGTGTGAAGAAGTGTTTTCATCCCTTCCAGATTTCTTATTCTTTTGTATGTTTGTCACACTTAAATGTTTCAGATCAGCAATCAAATGAAAATGTGGAGCCCACTGGGACAGGGTACTCGGTACCAGAGCGGGGTATCACGAGGGGAGAGGTTATCACGGCGGTCTTGGTCAGTTATTTACAGGGATAGAATTTAGAATCGGTCACAGCACCTCCTGGAACACAGGGCTATGTATATAAGCCCATCTCAGGGGCTCCAGAGAGTCCTCATCTGGACTTATTTGGCTTCTCCCTATGTGTGGGTAGCAAGCTCTGAGCCCTATTTCTCACTGCATCTCCTGCACGTGTGTTAGGAGATCAGACTTGGAATCTGAGCTCCCTGTTGGTGTGTCTGTGATCCAGCCGACCTTCTGGTCCCAGCCTAACATTCCAGTGTCCCCCTATTTCAGAAGATCACCAGGCTCTTGCCTACTCGTGTGACTACACGGCGTACATCGGAGATCCTTTCTGTCAGTCGTCATCTGGCACCGCTGCTGTTTTCCCCAGACCCAGCTGCACTGGTCCGGTACTCAGCTCCTCTTGATCTTTACTGGTCGGCACCTTCTGGCCTACTACCTAACACTTCCTGGTTTTCCCCTTATGTACCTGGTCCGTCACCTTGACTACGTCCCACCCAATGTGACTGACCCTACCACCCCTTTCCCGCCTAGAGTCCCGGGCTCCGGGTTGGGTCTTGTGCCTGTGGGTGTGTTTGTGAAGGTGTTTGTGCAAAATTGTCTCCACCTCCCTGGCTGCAGTTCTTACCTGTGGCCACCCTGGTCGCAGGGGCGCCACAAAACATTAGACAAAGATAACACAAATAAACACAAAATGCAGTTTATACATGAAGGTCTTCATTATCAAGGGAAAAAGAAATCCAAACCTACAGAGCCCTGTGTGAGAAAGTGTTAGCCCCTTTTCTGATTTCTTATTCTTTTGCATGTTTGTCACACTTAAATGTTTCAGATCAACAATCAAATGTAAATATTAGACAAAGATAACAAAATTAACTGCAAAGTGTAGTTTATAAATGAAGGTCTTTATTATTAACCTTCCTAGCGGTATTCCCGAGTGTGACTCGGGGTTAACTTTCACTGCTAGAAGCGGTAACCCCGAGTCACACTCGGGAATACCTGTGGCTGCTGCAGCTGCTCACTGTGCGGCCGTTTTGTGCTCTGCCAGCACCTGATACGTTCTGGGGGGGTGCTGTCAGTGGTCCCCCTCCCCACCGCCCCTGCTTCAGCAGCGGGACATGAGCTCCGGAGGGGGGTGGGGGTGCTATCAGTGCCCCGCCGCCCCTGCTTCAGCAGCGGGACATGAGCTCCGGAGGGGGGCGGGGGTGCTATCAGTGCCCCGCCACCCCTGCTTAAGCAGCGGGACATGAGCTCCGGAGGGGAGTTGGGGTGCTATCAGTGCCCCGCCACCCCTGCTTCAGCAGCGGGACATGAGCTCCGGAGGGGGGCGGGGGTGCTATCAGTGCCCCGCTGCCCCTGCTTCAGACGCGGGGTTCATGAGTTCCGGGGGGAAGGGGGGGTTTGCTGTCAGAGCCGAGCCGGCCCTGACCCCTGCTGCAGGTCTTACCTGCTCCTCGTCACCGGCGCCATGTCAGTGATATGGCGCCGCCCCCTTCTCCAGAGCTGGGGTTAGGGTTAGGGTTAGGACTAGGGTTAGGGTTAGGGCTAGGGTTAGGGTTAGGGCTAGGGTTAGGGCTAGGGTTAGGGCTAGGGTTAGGGTTAGGGTTAGGGCTAGGGTTAGGGCTAGGGTTAGGGTTGGGTTAGGGCTAGGGTTAGGGTTAGGGCTAGGGTTAGGGCTAGGGTTAGGGTTAGGGCTAGGGTTAGGGTTATTGTCAGGGTAAGGGCCCCGTCACATGGGGCGATATCGCTGCCCATTCATGCGGAGACGTGGGGGCGTGGCCTATCGCCTACGTCATCGCCCCTACGTCGCCACATGTAAAGGGGCGATGTCGCTGGTCCCGGCCGGTCGCCTGGTTTCACAGCAGTGCTGTGAAACCTGGCGACCATCATGGGGCGATATGCACACATCGCCCCATGTAACCGGGCGGCAGCGACCTCTCAGGCGATGGGAGCCATAGGCTCCCATTGTCCTGCATCGCCGCCGGGGCTGTCAGACACCCCGACGGCGATGCTGCCCTACAGGTCGCCGGCACGGGGTTGGAGGAGTCGCCCCGTCTAAACGGGGGACGGCGCTGGTGGCGGGGGCGGCGAGAGCGTGCGCGCCCCCGCCATTCACCGCCGACATCTCCAGCCCCATCGCCCCGTGTGACGGGGCCCTTAGGGTTAGGGCGAGGGTGTTAGGGTTAGAGCCTGGGCTGCAGACGAGAAGAGGGGCGGGAACACCCAAGGGAAGCTGGATGCTTCCCTCAGTTACCCTCCTCTCCTCTGTCACAGGGACATCCAGCGATGTCCCCGCTGTGATCGCCGCTGAGAGCTCCTTCGGATGCCTCCATATGACTTCCTGGTTCCGTCTCTGTGAGCCGCAGTGGCTCATTGGAGGCGGAACTGGGTTGGAGGCGGAACTGGACGGGAAATACAAATGTATAAAATTTCTGCCCATAAAAGAAATTTTTAAAAAAATGGTACCGCTTTTAGCACAAAATTCCTGACATAATCATACCGCCAGGGAGGTTAAGGGAAAAAGAAATCCAACAGTGCCCTGAGTGAAAAAGTAAATCCCCCGAAAACATAAATGAACTATGGCTTATCACATCTTTGGGAAGCTGAGTTCAATTTCCCTAGCCACACCCAGGCCTGATTTCTGCCAGACCTGTTCTCAATCAAGAAATCATTTAAATAGGATCTGGGTGACAAACTGAAGTAGACCAAAGATCCTCAAAGCTTGATATCATTCCATGAATTTCCTTTGCTTTGGCTTCCATGTTTACTGACGTGGCATTTGTAGATCCTTTCCATGGCCTGAGGCTATTGACCTTGACTGTCGACCTGGTTTGCGTGAAGTGATCCGCTGATCTCTAGACACTAAGAGTCTATTAAGCCAATCAAACAGTACAATGTTAGGTTTTAATGCCCTTATAGGGTATAACATTACTAGCATATGTGACATCTACATAATCTGAAGAGGAATATTACTGAGTGCACTGGTGAATTGGTAATCTACATACAAATATATTCATTAGGAACCTTGAGTAGAGGTAAAAAGCTTGCAGAGGTGACATGTAGGGGTGTTGTGTGGAAGAGGGGGATGAGTATGGGGAATGTTTTCCATAACGTATGTCTTTCTGGAGGTCATGGAAAGAGGTCAGCAAGTATCCTAAAAAGTGCCCGATCATGCATTGTTTTATGGTTTACTGCTGATTATTGTGATGAGATGTGTCTACAGCTCCACCATTACCTTTCTACTTGTTTTATGAAAGACTCCAATTTCTCATGCATTCTCAAGCATAAAAATAGTAAAAATAACACCACAAATAGTAATTTAAAATCTTCATTTTACTAAAGTTGGTCATTCAGCATATCACCATTCATAACAGTATCAGCTCACTGTTGTGATATCACATTGTTTAGAGCATCCCTCTAGTGATTTGTAGGGTTATTTTGCACTGCAGTGGTAATGTTAATCTTAAGTATCTGCCCTAGTAATACACTACACTCACGGCTGTCTTCAACTCATTTCAGTGCCACGCTGCTCCCGCTGCTTGATCTTGTTGTGTAGGCTAGGATTTGGGATTCAATCAAGTGACCTGTTGTTTTATGGTCGGCTTCTCTATCTGCTAGGCCTTTTCTTGCCTGTCCAAATGCTGATGGCTCCTATTGTCTTTGTTCTCCCCTCTTGGTTTGCTCCTCTTCAGGTGTTTCTCATTTTCCTGTTTTCTTCTGCCCTTTCACCTTCTTGGTTGGGTTATATAAGTTCAACTTTCACTGCACTTCCTTGCTGGCTATATCTCTAGGTGGACTTGTGACTGGAAGTTCCAGTCCTTCATCTTAGAGGTTTACCTTTAAATGAATACCAGATGTGTTCCTGCTGATAGTTGGTTTGTTTTCCTTCCCAGACCCTATTTCACTTCTTTCACCTTATATGAACATGTTTTAGTTCTCACTCTGGGTTTTTGTATCTTTTTGCACACCTGTTTCTTTCTTTGTAAAAGAGTGTGGAAACCTCCCCTCTGGTCCCTTAGGAGGTAGGAAAAACTCTCAACAGCCTTTTAGGATGTCAGGTCCAAGGTGTTGTTTTTAGACGTGTAGAGTTTTTCTAGTCTGTTCAAGAACCAGTTAGGTGCGGGCGTGTTGTCTTCCTATATTGGGTCGCCTTGTGTAAAATTACCCATGTGTGAGATTGTTTACATTTATGACACTTTTGACTGCAACATGTGACTGATGGAAGCCAGAGGCAGCAGACACAAGCGCTCAATGTACTTTGGAAGGCACAACTTCATGTAAGTTTATGAGAGGCTCATTCTGGCTCTCATAGACGTCTTACATTAAGTTGTGACTTCTGGATTGTTTGATCAAACACTGGAACAATCCTGCCGGTCACAAACTGCTGACGACAGACCAGAGTGGCCATGATAGAAGTTGAAGACTCGTAGCTGGAAAGCAAAATACTAGAGTCAGCAACCTTAGATTAGGAGCACCACTCCAGCTCTGCAACTAAAAAAACAAAACATTGGATTGGTGCTTTAATACAGGTGAATCTCAGTGAATTAGAATATGATCAAATACCGTATATACTCATGTATAAGCCGACCCGTGTATAAGCCGACCCCCCTACTTTTGCCCCCAAAACCTGGGAAAACTTATTGACTCGTGTATAAGCCAAGGGTGGACCCCAGCACAGGTATACAGCCCCCAGCAGAGTGGTATACAGGCCTCCCCAGTGGTAGTATACAGCAGCCTCTCCAGTAGTAGTATACAGAAGCCTCCCCAGTGGTATATACAGGCCCCAGCAGTATTACAGCAGCCTCCCCAGTGGTATATACAGACCCCACCAGTATATACAGCAGCCCCAGTGGTATATTGCAGCCCCAGTGGTATATAGCAGCCCCAGTGGTGTGGTATACAGCAGCCCCAGGGGTATATAGCCGCCCCAGTGGTGTGGTATACAGCAGCCCCAGGGGTACCCATACATACACACATATACACACACACACACAACACACACATATATACATACAGCAGCCCCAGGGGTACCCATACATACACACACATACACACACACATACACACAGCTTCCTACCTTGTCCCCCATTCTGCAGTGCCTCCGGTGTCCTCCGTGCCGACCGCTGTGCTGCCTCCTCGATCCTCTTCTTCTGTGCTGGGGTGTCCTCTGTGCCTTCCGGTGGGGTCCTCGCTCCTTCCTGGTCTGCTGTGCCTTGTGGTTCCCCCTGCTTCAGTTCCATCATCATCAGTGCTGGGGGCCACCATCTTCCTTCTTCCCTCCGCCCACGGCCAGTGATGTCAGAGCAGGCCGTGCTGTGATTGGCTAGCACCCGTGATCACGTGTCACGGGTGCTAAGCCTGCTAAGCCAATCACAGCGCGACCTGCACTGACATCACTCTGACATCATTGGCCGGGGGCGAAGGGAAGAAGGAAGATTGTGGCCCCAGCACCGATGATGATGGAACCGAAGCAGGGGGAACCACAAGGCACAGCAGACCGGGAATACGGTATATTGCGCAGTGCCCCCCCCCCGGTCTTATTTCCGGGGGGGGGACTTATATTAGCAGGCTTATTTTCGGGGAAACACAGGTATTACCGTATTGACCCGTGTATAAGCCGATGAGGCGACTTTTCAGCCCAATTTTTGGGCTGAAAAACTCGGCTTATACACGAGTATATACGGTAGTTAATTTCTTTCAGTAATTCTCCCTTTTCTTCCACGCTCGTATTTTCTGAGCAATTATAAGGCATCCAGTAGTGATGAGATACTCGGGTTCGGATCGCTCTAACCGAATACTTTGAACGAGTAACGATGAAGAAATCCACTGCAAGTCAATGAGGAACTCACTTTGAATTATTCAGTATTCAGAGTATCTAGTTAGAGTTATCAGAACCTGAAGATCTTACTACTCGCTCATCACTAGTGTCCAGTATTGAGATTTGTGCAAGTTACAGCTGCATCTCAATGACTTAAAATATCATCAAAAAGTTAATTTATTTCTGTAATTCAATACATAAAGTGAAAAACATTTATTATATAGAGTCATTACACACAGAGGGATCTATTTCATGTGTTTATTTCTGTAGCTGTTGATGATTATCGCTTACAGCAAATGAAAACCCAAAGGTCATTATCTCAGAAAATTAAAGTAGGGAGAGATAAAATATATCCTAAATAGGTATCAGAGGCTTCACCTTGTGTGGTTGTGAGAGTCACAACCACTATAAAAGCAGATCACGGCTGCTGCAGTCACCAGTGTGGTGCATATATAGTAGGGAGGATGAAGGGTTATAAACTATGCTGCCGTATTCCACGAGACATCAAAGGGTGAATATAATATTGATTTATTAGTCAACGCATTTCAGGTCTCCCTGGCTTCTTCCGCAGGACAAATCAGTATCATATTGCCATGTTTTAGGACATCTCTGGGAGCCCTGAAACATGTTAGCTAATAAATCAATATTATATTCATCCTTTGATGTCTCGTGGAATACGGCAGCACGGTTTTTAACCCTTCATCCTCCTTACTTTAATTTTCTGAGATAACAAACTTTGGGTTTTCCTTGGCTGTAAGCCATAATCATCAACATTAACATAAATAAACACTTGAAATAGATCACTCTATAATGACTCCATGTAATATATGTGCTTCACTTTATGTATTGAATTACTGAAATAAAATAACTGTTTGATGATATTCGAATTCACTGAAATGCAACTGTATATCAGAACAATTATCATTTGATCTTCTTACGTAGTGATGATCATGCAGGTAGGACAACAGTTTCACCATGGTCCGCGAACAGCGACCGTGATAAGAAATGCTAGGTAGGGGCTTAACCAAAGAGTATTTGCAAATTGCTTGAATTAGACGGGATCTGCAAATTTCAGAACATTTGGCTCCAATTCCATTTGCAATGAATTAGTTTGCTAAACTCTACACACTACTTCAAAACTCATCATTTATGAGAACGCTCATATTACTCAGATTACAGCACTCCGACAGCTTCGTCAGCGTCAGCGGCAACGTATCACTGAGGGTAGGTGATAACTTGACAAGATGGGGTTGACCATTTTAAGTAACTAGTCATGACATAGACATAAACTAATGCAGAATAATACGAAAACAATCTTTTTTTTACGTTTTAAAATAAAAAGTAAAAATGAGAAAACTTCATCAACAGTTATTTTGACTTAAGGTATTTCCTAATCTATTCTATTATGAAGTAATGACATTGGCCTTTATAATGAATATACATATATATTTAAAAACAAAACGTTTTTCCGGTACGGGAAGCCAGCCATGAATAGAAGTCATGATATAGATGAAAGATAAAGTTTACTAGCCCATGAACTCTCCAGTCTGGTGATCAATACCTGAACACAGTCAACAGCCTTGTTTCTATTGTCAGGAGCAGTTATAGATCACTGAACAAGATAATTAGAAAGGAAGACAATACAAAAAGCTTCCCGGTAAAATCGTTGCGCCAAACGTAATGCCTTTCCTCATCTGAGGCATTGCACACACTGGTCTTGTCTTTGGTGATGTTAATGGAGATCTGCATAATATGTTTTTACTCTATATTGTATACATCTTATTTATTAGTGCAGTGTTTCATGGAAGTAATTGGTGGATTTGTAAAAGGACAAGACCGGAATGCAGTATACAGAAATGGAGGACACAGTTGTGACGTACTCAACAAATTTAATGGATGTTACTCAATGGAAGGGAGTGGATACAAGACATGGATAAAACTTTCAACAGAATATTGCAATTCTGTTTCCACATGCACAATGAAGAAGGGTAATTTCTCTTACAACAACTTATATCTCAACTGAGCAGCCTAAAAAAATGTTACTACTCTACTCACTAAACTCTATCAGGTAGATCAACCCTCTTAGTCTCTGTCCTGCTCACCCGTACCCTCCCCTTAGGATATCAGCAGTGCTGGCAATAAAGTCTGTATTAAGGAAAGTGGAAGAGGTCTGACCTACTGCTTTGTTCACATCCCCTCAGGTATCGCCCAGCAGTAAGCGATGACCCTTGATCTTGGATCTTGAACGGCGATATCTGCAACTTGTCCATCTAGCTAAGCTGTGGGATCTTGACTGGAGAAGTCTGTGTCTTGACCTCGTAGTTCTGCTTTGAGGTCTTGACTGGTGGAGTCTGTGGCTTAACCTCATAGCTCTACTGTTCAGCCTCCTCGCCTCAGCCATGTCTCTGAGCACTGAACACCTTGTACTTCTGGATGCTAAAGGGGGTTGTAGGATGAAGATCTACCTTTCTACAACTCTGCCCCTGATATCCCCTCCTTACTAACTAAAATCCCACAATGTCTGTCCACTGTTTCATCTTTCTTTTCAACTCAATTTCTAAAATTGAACATGTACAAAACAATTTGTCATCTTTCTTCCATCTTACTCTACCACTCCACTATATATATCGATCAAAGTCAATGGCTGCTCACTCGCCCCAGCTTAGCATGCTCAGTGGCTCCTCATACTCTCAAAAAGATGGCCAGTTGCTGGACCTTATCCTCAACCACCTCTGATCCTTATCTAACCTCTGAAACTCACCTCTCTTCTTATCTGACCAGAACCTACTTACATTCTCTTCTCCTCTCCTAGTACGCAACCCCCATTCCACAAACTCCTCGCAGAAATCTCCTTGATTTACACTTGATTTACATTCACTTTCTGAATCCCTTCTCCCTCTCACAGATATAGCTTCCTTACACAATACAGATGCTTCCACTTTATTTAACACTACAATAACTACAGCTCTTGATTTGGCCACCCACCTCATGTACAACAAAACTCACACAATCAACAGGCAACCCTGGCACACCAGCCTCACTAAAAAACTGAGGAAGCCTTCCAGGGTCGCTGAGCAGAGACGGAAGAGGTCCCATTCCACCAAACACTTCATGGCATACAAGTGGTCCCTCGCCACCTTCAAGTCCACACTCACTATTGCTAAACAAACCTACCGTATATACACGTGTATAAACCGACACGTGTATAAGCCGACCCCCCTACTTTTGCCCCCAAAACCTGGGAAAACCTATTGACTCGTGTATAAGCCGAGGGTGGACCCCAGCACAGGTATACAGCCCCCAGCAGTGTGGTATACAGCAGCCCCAGAGGTATATACAGCAGCCCCAGTGGTAGTATACAGCAGCAGCCCCAGTGGTATATACAGCAGCCCCAGAGGTATATACAGCCCCAGTGGTAGTATACAGCAGCCCCAGAGGTATATACAGCCCCAGTGGTAGTATCCAGCAGCCCCAGAGGTATATACAGCCCCAGTGGTAGTAAACAGGCCCCCCAGTGGTGGTATACTGGCCCCCACCAGTAACACGCAGCCCCCCCTCCTTAGTATGTCCCCCCCTCCTTATTATGGGTCCCCCAGCAGTAATAAACAGCCCCCCCTCCTTATTATGGGTCCCCCAGCAGTAATAAACAGCCCCCACCCCTCCTTAGTATGTCCCCCCCCAGGCTCCTGTTAAAATAACAAACTTTCATACATCACCTTCCGACACAGCTCCTCCGCTCCTCCGGTCCCGGCTTCTTCTTCCTTCTTGTGCCGGCTTCTGTGACCGCGCGCAGGAAATGACGTCATCTCCTGCGCCCAGTCACATGACACCGGCACAAGCAGGAAGAAGAAGCCAGGACCGGAGGAGCTGCGCCGGAAGGTGATGTATAAAGTGTTTGTTATTTTGACAGCTGCCGCAGCCTGGGGGAGACATGATAAGGAGGGGGGGCTGTTTATTACTGCTGGGGGACCCATAATAAGGAAGGGGGGGCTGTGTACCAATGCTGGGGGCTAGTGTAATGCAATATGCACGGCATCCCCCCACCGCTGATGGACGGGGGGATGCCGTGCATATTCATTGCACTAATGAGGCAGCCCCACGTGACCGCCTGTGGTCACCGCGGCCCCGTCCTGCCTCCTCCAGCCTCTGGTCACAGCCCGCCCCCCCACAGCATACCGTATGACTCGCGTATAAGCCGAGGGGGGGACTTTTCAGCCCAATTTTTGGGCTGAAAAACTCGGCTTATACACGAGTATATACGGTACTTCTCATCTCTCATATCATCCCTGTCTCACAAACCTAAACAGCTTTTCAATGCTTTCAATTCTGTCCTCCATCCCTTAGCATCATCTCCCTCTCCTGTTATCTCAGGCTGGCTTCACACCATGGATTTTTTCTTGTCCGTGGGGAATCCTGTTTTTTGCAGGACGACATGGACAGGAACGGATTGTAACTCCAGATGCCATTTCTGTGTCTGGATCCGGGATTGGGAGGGATCCGGACACAGCAAGTGCTGGCGGTGCTGTTACTTTTGCTTTCGCAATGTAGTTACATACATTGCGAAACCAAAATTAAAATATGAATGGTTAAAAATAAAAAAATGTTCACCTCTCCGCCGAGTGTCCTCCGATGGAGGCGTCCACGTCCGATGGCTGCCAGGACCTTAATCAGCTGACCGTAAAGGGCGGCAACCCGATTAGCTGATGTGTCATATGACAGCATCAGCTGAGCGGTTTAAATTGCCCGCTAAAACCGATCGGCGGGTGGGTGATTTAAACCACTCAGTTGATGCTGTCATGTGATACATCAGCTGATCGGTTTGCTGCCCCTTCCCGGTCAGCTGATTAAGGTCCTGCAGCCATCGAACGTGGACACCTCACATCGCGAGACACTCGGCAGAGAAGTGAGCATTTATTTTTTTATTTTTAACCACTGCTTTCTTAAATTTCACTTTAGCAGTGTATGTAGATAGTGTATGTAAATACTCTGCTAAAGTGAAATTACGGGAACAGAGCAATTTTATTGTGTTGAGCATGCTCAGTACACTAAAACTAGATTCGGGAAATTATCCTGTCTTTTCCAGGATCCGGCACCCATAGACTCGTATGCTATGTGCGCCAGATCGTCCCAGATTCGTTTCTGTCCGGTTTGGTCAGTTTTTTTCACCGGAACCCAAAATCGGAGCAGTCTCTGATTTTGAGGTTGGGAAAAAACAGGACAGAAATGAATCCAGGACTGAACTGGCAGAATTGGATGGCCATTCATGGCCAATCCGGCACCATAGGGATATATGGGAGCCAAAGCCTGTTCTGTCCTTTTCAAAACAGACAGAACAGGATCCCAAAAAAATGTGCTGTGAAGCAAGCCTCAGCTAAATGTTCTGCCTCTTTCTTCAAGCGGAAGATGGATAACAGCAGATAAAGCTTTGGTCCACAGTCCACACAGCTCCTTCTCATAACATATCAGCCCTCTTCTTTCAAAACCTGTTTCTCCACCATGAAAGAAGATGAACTCTCCTCTCTTCTGTCAAGTTCACATCACACCACCTGCGTGCTTGATCCCACCTCTTCCCCAACCTCACCACAGTCTTTATCCCAAACCTAACCCATCTCTTCAACCTCTCACTAACAACTGGTGTCTTCCACTCATCCTCTAATAATGCTTTGATCACACCGATCCTCAAAAAGCCCTCCCTCAACTCATCCTCTGTCTCTAGCTATTGCCCAATATCACTTCTCATTTATGCCTCAAAACTACTGGAACAGCATGCCCATCTTAAACTGTCCTCCACCTCTCGTCCTGCTCCCTCTTTGACTGATTACAATCTGACTTCTGACAGCATTACTCAACCAAAACTGCCCTAACTGAAGTCACCAATGACCTACTAACTGCCAAAAGCAAGCGACACTACTCTGTCCTCCTCCTGGATGTGTCCGCTACCTTCAACACTGTAGACCATTCCCTCTTGTTACATATTGTCTTATTTCTTGGTATTAAAGTCTTGGTTCTCTCTTGGAACGTTTCATATCTAACAGACCGGACATTCAGCGTCTCCCTTTCCACACAAACCTCCTCATCTTGCCCCCTATCTGATGGTGTCCCCACGGTTCTTCATCTACACCTTCAGCCTGGGACAGCCCATAGAGTCTGATGGCTTTCAGTATCATCCTTATGCTGATGATACGCAGATCTACCTCTCTGGACCTGATATCACCTCCTTACTAACCAAAATCCCACAATGTCTGTCCACTGTTTCATCTTTCTTTTCAGCTCAATTTCTAAAACTCAACATGTAGAAAACAATTTGTCATCTTTCCTCCATCTCACTCTACCATCCAACCATACTTATCCATCAAAGTCAATGGCTGCTCACTTTCTACAGTTCGGCATGCTCAGTGCCTCGGGGTGATCCTCGACTCTGCCATCTCCTTCAAGTCACATATCCAAGCCCTTGCCACCTCCTGATAACTCCAACTCAAAAATATTTCCCAGATCCATACTTTCCTTGACCTAGAGACTGCAAAAACACTTGTGGATGCCCTCCTTATCTCTCACCTTGACTACTGCACACTCCAGCTCTCTTGCTTCCCATGCAGCACTCTTACACCCCTTCAATTTACTGTAAACTCTGCAGCCTCACTAACCCACCTGTCTCCATGCTATTCCCCAGCCTCTATTCTCTGCCAATCCTTTCACTGAGTTTCCATTGCCCTAAGATTCTAGTTCAAAACCATGACATACAAAGCCATCCACAACCTGTCCTCTTCACATATGTGTGACATGGCCTCCCAGTACTTATCTGCACACAACCTTTAATCCTCTGAAGATCTCCTTCTCTGTACTCCTCTTATCTCTTCTTCCCACAATCGCATACAAGATTTCTCCTGTGCTTCCCCCATACTCTGGAACTCTCTGCTCCAACACATTAGACCCTCACCCACTGAGGAAACCTTCAAAGGCAACCTGAAGACCCACCTCTTCTGACAAGCCTACAACCTGCACTGAGCCTCAGTCCACTAAAATGCCACATGACCAGCTCTACCCTTTCCTCGTGTATCCTCTCCAATCCCTTGTAGACTGTGAGCCCTCAAGGGCAGGGTCCTTTCTCCTCCTGTACCTGTGTGTGCCTTGTATGGCTCCTAATTATTGTACTTGTTCATGCATGCCCCTTTGCACATGTAAAGCGTCATAGAATAAATGGCGCTATGGTAATAAAATGGCAGTAGATTTCAAGTCTCCTTTATCTCTGAGGAGGCAATTTGCATATTTAATTTCCCAGAAGAACATTGTGGCTTTTAACTCTCCTCATTACTGGCATGCCAGATCTGGCATGTCACTCTCCACAAGGTGAAAACCTTACACCTTAGACCCCACTTAGCTCTCATACAGCGAGATCAGATTTCTTACATTGCAATGACAAAGGGTAATCACCCCAAAACATAGTATCTGCAGTTTGAGGTTCTGATCTGGTAGAACCCTAAGTCATATTGCAAGGCTCATTAAAGGGTCACTATTGACTTTTAGGAATGCTCCTTCTTCCTAGGTGGTGCTAGTGTTCAAGCCCTCTTCCTCTCTGAAAAGACAATTTACATATATAATTTCCTAGAGGAGCATTGCATAGCATTTATGTTTCCTTATACCGGCATGTCATTCTACACAAGGAGAATCCTTACCTCTTAGAAAAAAGTATATGGGATAAATGAACATCTCTGTTAAACAACAGGCATGTGTCATGCTCCACAAGGTGGAAAGATTACCCCTCAGACTCAACTTAGCATTTCATACAGCCAGCTCAGATCTCATACTTTTCACTAACGAGGGGTAATAACAGGGTGAGCCTAGCCTCTCTGCTGCCTGACGCAAACTTCAAAATGTCACCCCCCAAACACATATGTCAGCGCCATCACACGCACATACAAGAGCCACATAGAATAATCCAGTACAAACATCATTAATAGTGATGAGCCACCACCTTAGTGTTCGAATTTAATTTGATTCACCGAATTGGGGGTGTGTTTGTCGAATGTTCGTCGAACACCGTCGAACTTCATTGGAAGCAATGGCAGGCTGCAGCAAACACATAGAAAACACCTTCAAAGGTGTCCAAAAGCTGCCAACCTACTCAGAATAGACAACAAACACCAGGAAAAGTGACAACAATCTAACCACAGTACAAATAGTTAGGGGAAAAGTGGCATTACTTTTCTACATTTATTAAAAAGAGGTGGAGGAGTAAAAGGAGGATGAGACGCAGGTAGAGGCATGTCATGCCCTTTTCCAATCATGTACCACCCAGCAAGGGGACCCCAACAAGAGTCCTCACTCTCCCCAAAAGGTCAGACCACAGCAAAATGGCATCAATTGCCCCAGACCAAAAATTGCTGAATGGCCCAGCCTGCCTGCATGGCACAGGGTCTGGAACAGGACCTGGCCTAGCATTTCAAGGTTAAACATTGCTCAGCAACTATAGGTTTTGTGGAGTATTAAAGGAAAAAGTAGAGAGGTAAATCAGTGACCTGTTTAGGCCAACTGGGTCGGATAAACTCAGAGCCCATGCAAGCGCTCCCATCAATGATATGCTCCACCACACACAGGTGGGACCACTATCTGTTTTGTGGAGTATTACCAAAACAACTAATCAGGTAGGTCAGTGACCTGTTTAGGCCTACTGGGCTGGATAAACTCAAAGATCATGCAAGCGCTCCCATCAATGTTATGCCCCGCCACACACAGGTGGGACAAGTATACATTCCGCTTAGTATTACAGGAAATAATAGAGAGGTATGTCAATGACCTGTTTAGGCCTAGCAGGCTGAATAAACTCAAAGATCATGCAAGTGCTCCCATCAATGTTATGCCCTGCCACATACAGGTAGGACAACTATCAGTTTCGTGGAATATTACTGAAAAAACTAGTCAGGTAGGTCAGTGCCTTGCTCAGGCCTAGTTGGCTGGATAAACTCAGAGCTCATGCAAGCGCTCACATCAATGTTATGCCCCACCACACAGAAGTGGGACAACTTTCAGTTTTGTGGAGTATTATCGCAAAAACAAGTCAGGTAGGTCAGTGACCTGTTTAGGCCTAGTAGGCAGGATAAACTCAAAGCTCATGCAAGCGCTCCCATCAATGTTACGCCCCGCCACACACAGGTGGAATATTACCAGAAAAACTAGTCAGATAGGTCAATGACCTGCATAGAAATAAAGTAAAGTCCTGCTCCACCAACAAATAGTTCTAGTCTCCCAGCCTTCCGGATAAATGGTAGGCAACCATTCAGTTAATAATAGAAAGAAAAGTTCTGGAGTCACAAATGCGGTTTACATCCTTTATTTTAGTTAAAAATGTTGTACAGGTGCCCCCAAAGGGGAAACACCAGACGCGTTTCAGAGTAAAAACTCCTTAATCATTAGTACCGTACAAATGATACCTAAGGCTAGGGTGACACATCCGTTTTTTTTTCTTTTAAACCTGATCCGGTTTTGAGCTTTTAAAAAGCTCAAAACCAGAGCAGGAAACGCTCCTCATAGGAGCCCATTATAACAACCGGATTGCTTGTAAAGCAATCCGGTTACCGCATCCGGATCTGCAGCCTGTGTGAAAAATCATGCAGGCTGCAGTTTTCGGAGCGGTTCTGTGCCCCGCATTGCGATAACCAGATTGCTCAGGATCTGTAATCCTGAACAATCCGGTTACCTTATACTTTGCTTATCCTGGCCACCGGGAGAAGCAAAGTGCTTAAACTGTTTAAAAAGCTGTAATGTTAATATTAATTTTGGCCATCATGTCTCTAGGGGTGCCCACCCTCCAGAGACATGCTACCCACTCAGGTGGGCATGTCAAGGGTTAATTCCTCATGTACAGTATTGCCGAGTCCTGTCGGCTCTGTACAACTTTTATCAATGAACCCGGCGGCTCCCCTGACAGCTGCGCATACTATACTTATTGCAGGTGTAGTATGTGCGCTGTCCGAGGTCCTGAAGGCTTATACAGTAAGATCTATGGGCAGCGCTTCATTTACCGTCCCAAGTCCTGAGTGCAGCTCAATCTTCTCTGCTCACACAGTGACTCACTGACTGACACACACAGGATGGCAAGAGCTCTGTGACGGCACCACGTTATCTGACTGCAGGGGGCGGCGCCGCACTGCCGTCCTTGTCTTCAAGGACTCATCGCTGCCTGAGGTGAACAGCTAAAGTGGCCTCATTATAGGTGCGCCCCTGGGTAATACTAACTCCAAAACACCATGTCTGTACATTGAGGTTCTGATCTGGTACAAATTCTAAGTCATAAGGTTTGTAAAAACGATCATTTTTGACTTTTAGGATTGCTACCTCCAATAGGTGGCATCAAAGTTCAAGTCTCCTTCATCTCTGAAGAGACAATATACATTAAGAAAGAGAAACACCAATGTAGAAGAGGGTAAATTTTTTTTTTTTAATATCTAAACTACAATGCCACTGGTCCTGAACTAGCTAAAGACCTTTAAAACTTGTTTGTATCTGGAAATGTCTAGGAAAGAACAATAGAATGGAATAGTGGGGATCTGTGCACAATTGCCCCACTTACCTTTTGTCATTTCACTTTGCTTGGAAACAAATAAAATGTATTGATCCTTTAAAATCCCTGTTGATTAAAATATGAGTCATCATAAACCTTGGGTGTTCTTATGTATGTAGCCATTGGTTTGTCTCTGATAGTGGTAAGGGTTCTAGAACCATTGTGACCATCATTGGTATGGAACTATAAAAGGATAATAATAATAATAGTAATAATTATTATTAATAATAATAATAATAATTGCAAGAGCTCAGTGACGCCACCACGTTATCTGACCGCACTGCCGCCCCCTGTCTTCAAGGACTCATCGCCGCCTGAGGCAAACAGCTCAAGTGGCCTCATTATAGGTGCGCCCCTGGGTAATAATAACCCCAAAACACTGTGTCTGTAGATTGAGGTTCTTATCTGCTACAAATCCTAAGTCATAAGGCTCCTATCGTGTCCTGTCCCACCCCTGTAGACTGTGAGCCCTCGTGGACAGGGTCCTCTCCAGTCGTGTATCAGCAAGCCTTGACTGTTCATATGTACTGTACCTGTTCTTGTTACCCCCACTTCTTATGTAAAGCGCCATGGAATCAATGGCGCTATATAAATTAATAATAATAATAATAATAAAATGGCCAATGATATACACTTCTTTGGCTTAATAAGAAGGATATTAAGGATTTTAATTTAACAACTGGTCTTCAGTAAACTCCTCAATCTTGGACACAAGCATTAGATTAGGTTATAACAACAGGGCCGATGAGTATGGATCTATTTGTCAGCAAGTCTTTTAATAATCACAGAATGACTATGTCTATTGAAAAAAGAGAGTAACCTTCAGATAGATCATTCAGCACAATCTGTAAACTGAGAGCAATATGCTAGATAAAAATAGGAGCAAATACAACTGCTTGTTTTATCCCTATAATCTTTCCTCTTCTGGTAGCAATTTAACCATTAGAGCTGTCACATGTCATTTTCAGCTCATTAGGTGGGATTTTATACATTTTATCTACAGTTGGAAGAGGTAATAATAAGCACTAAGAATCGGGAAGGTCAGATATTAAGAAAGCCATCATCATCCCTCATCACTTTCAATGAGAAATTCTTCTATAATTGTTCGAATGTTGCAAGAATATTTCAAAAAGATTCTTCTAAATGTTATGAGGCCTTTGTTGAAGTCTTCGGGTTTAAGTGCTGCTAATCTCACATAATCTCTTGTTAATGTCCTTATATTCTGCTTTACTTCAAAATATGTCTTAGAATGTGGACAGAAAAAGGAATTAAAGGGAATCTACCTATTTTTGCTCTCTAACTTTTTTTAGGTATAAAATTATGTACAGATTTATTTTTAATACAGCTTCATGGTAGTAGGGTCTTTGTTCATCTGATACCGAGGTCTATATTCACTGTATTAGACATAAAGATGAATGATCACATTCTGGCTGACTTATGTCACCACTAGAGGGAGCTAACTGCAGTTGGCATTATATGAACCCCTTTACCTTTGCTTTTCCCTCCCCTTCTTTCAAGAGCTATAACGTTTTTACTTTTCCATCGATATAGACAGATGAGGGCTTGTTTTTTGCGGGACGAGATGTGCGTTGGGATGAAATCTTTTAATTTACCGTATAGTGTACAGGAAAATGGTGAAAAAAGTTCCAAGTGTGGTAAAATTACAAAAAAGAGTGTAATTTCATGTTTGTTTTTTTGATTTTTTTTATTCCCCATGTTCACTATATGGTAAAACTAACATCTCATTGTGAGGCCTCAGGCCAGCACGAGTTTGTAGATACCAAACATGTTACATTTACTGTTACCTAAGTGGTGAAAAAAGATTGAAAAGTTTTTAAAGAAAAAGAATCACACTTTTTGCACCATATTCCGCGCCCCGTAGCATCCTCATTTTTGGGATCTGGGGCTGTGTGATAGCTTATTTTTTGCGTCTTGAGCTGACGTTTCTAATGATACCATATCTGGGTAGATACGTTGCATTTTATTGCAATGTTGCGGCATCCAAAAAAAAAAGCATAATTATGGCGTTTGGAATTTTTTTTCCGTTCCGCAGTTTGCAGATCAGGTTAAGTGATTTTTTATTTTGATAGATTGGGCGTTTATGAATGCAGGCGATACCAAATATGTGTATATATGTATATATATTTTTAAAAAGTTTTATTTTCAATTGGGCAAAAGGGAGGTGATTTGAACTTTTGCATTTTTTTTTCATAACATTTTAAAAACTTTCTATTTCTTTATTTTACTTGATCCACTAGAGGGCCTCAGTGCTGCACCCACCAATTGTTTCTCCTTTCTGGAGACATGCTGCTGCATCTCTCTGTGTAGGTGAAATGATCACTCTCTGCTGGTCAACTTCCAGGGTTATCACAGGACCCTGGGCTGCCCAGGTAACAGACAAGAGTTCCCATAATCGCATTGCAAAACCTCTGCTCACAGCGGGAAACAGTGTGATCATGGCCACGGGGCTTTGGATTGCTCTGTCAGTGACTGACAGCACGGACGCGGTCAAGGATGTATATATACGTCCTTCGTAGTGAAGGACGTATATATACCCTGATATCAGGGTCTAAATTCACTGCGTTGGACATAAAGATGAACGATCACATTCTGGATGACTTATGTCACCACTAAAGGGAGCTAACTGCAGATGACAATATACGGTAGGTTAACTCCACACTAGAGATGAACAAATCAATCCACGAAGGGTTGCGTTTGAGTCAAATTTTCTGAAATTTGCAATTTCATGAGTATTTGAACATATTGAGATTCAGTTTGTGGTTTGCAAAGAAAAAATCTTGCTCAGCACCATTTCCCACAATGCTGAGGCATCAGAGAACAAGCTAATGTCCTTTTGTTTTCCTGCGCGTCCTCCCATTATGCCTTGAAGCTATAACATTTTACAGATTATCATACAATGTACCGGGGTGGACAGTATGGAGCAGTGTCAGAGTACCCAACATGCAAAGACCAGTGACATCAATAGCGGCAGTGGCGCTAATCCCTTCATGCTAGGTATTCTGACAAAGTGCTCTCCTGTTGGTTCATTATTGCTGATCTAAGCCGACAAGAGAGTGCACTGTCATGGTGCACATTGCACAGTGCACATCGCATAGTGACGTGCCCCTGAAACGAGTGTCAATGATGATGTTTTGTTTCCGGGAGGGGGCAGAGGTTGTGGCAATGACTGCAGCCACTGCCACCTGATGACACATCATTTGAGTATCCCAGCATGCACTGAGATTCTCAAACAAAGTGTCATCAAAAAGGAAGAAGGGAAAAAATAGAATAAGAGTTAGACAGTGTAGTTTGGAAGTAGAAAATAGTTTAGATTATGTGCTGTGGATACGCTTCTCAGGCACTTACTAAACAAATTTCCCATGGACACTGTTCTTCAATTGGAGATGGCAGATAAACAGGTCAGGTGATTTACTCCTCCTTAAAGGAGCAGGAGGAGAACCTGTGATACTTGAATATTTTTAAATGCCAGAAAGTAATGTTCCTAAGGGTACCTTCTCACGCCACAACTATGGGAGACATTTTTGGCGGCGATATTTCGTCCTGGAAATATTGCTGCCAAATTTAGAGTACTGCTCTAAAATCGACACCAAGCGACATTTGTCTTATGGCCGCCAAATTCCCGAAATACAAGCCGCAATAAGGAGGCAATTTGGCAGCGATATTTCCAGGACGAAATATCGCCGCCAAAAATGTCTCCCGCGGTTGTGGCGTGAGAAGGTACCCTTACAGAATTGTATAACCAAGAGGACAATCCTTTGAAGCAGAAATAAGGGGTTGAATAATAGCATGAGGTAGCAGATCTCTCTTCTCGACCTTGAACATATGGTACATACAAGGTTGTGTCCCTGATCTTGATGAAAAGCTGAGCCCACATCTTTCCCCCCCACAAATGTTGGCTGGTCTGATCAGATGACATGTGCCTCTAACAGGGGTGGGCACATCGGAGATCCGCCCACCATTGTTAACTAGTTAAATCCTGCTGTCAATCTCTTACAGGGGGATTTAACACACGTCCACGGGGAGCGCACCATTCCCCACTCTCATCATCAGCCCTGTGATGTGATCGCTGGGTTGTTAGGACAGCCAGGGGTCAACATTCATAGGAATTCAGCTCTTGTGCTGTAAAGAGCAGTGATGATGTTGAAGCATATCAGGTGAACGCAGCTTTAAGTCCCCTAAGGGGACTAGTGAAACGTGAAAAATAAAGTTTTAAAAAATATTTAAAAAAATGAAACACACAGGGAAACTACAGCTGTGAACTCAGTTGAACCTACTGCTGGATTTAGGGACATCTGTGCGCTATGTCCTGTAATCCGGTAATTCAGCAGAGGGTACAAATGAGTTCACTGGTGGCAACGGGGAACAATGACTCGATGATGTCACTGCTCCTCCATGGCTGTCAGTGTATCCCAAAAGATGCAGTGAGCAGTAGCGTACGCTGCAACCTCTGAAGGAAAGCCAGATTTGTTGAGGGATCTCGTTTGGACTACTTTGGACCTGCAGGGGTGTTTTGGGGGCTAATAAAAGGGTGAAAGAGGGTGTGTGAGTTTTTACTCCAAATAAAGGATTTTTTTCTGTATTTGTGCTTATTTCTTTAGAATTACAGGTTATTGATGGGGGATCTCATAGACCATCAATAACCCAGGGCTTGATGGCAGCTGTGCTTTTTGATAAATCACAGCTGTCATTAACCCTAAATATTATAAGAATTGCCAATGCATTCAGGGCAGTCAGGATGAGCCGGGTTGGCCTCAGGATTGGTTTATCTAAAGCACTAAATTCTGAGGAAGCTTCGGGTTGGTATATTTAGAGTAGGGGGCACCAATAATTATGGATTTCTCAAGGCTGAGAAAACTAACCCCAAGCTGTGCACTTTTCTGTGGATTAGTATCGACAATGGGGATGTCCCCATGTAATTTTATTTAATTATCAGATTGTGACAGTGTGTCCCTCCCTCGACCTGTGTTCGTGGAGTCTAATGTAACCTGCGTGTTTCCTGACCTGCATCTAGTGGGGGAATCTGCCTTTCTTCCTCTTTGTTTCCTCACATATTCAAAAGTGGGTGTGAACCCTTCCCCCATCTTATTCAAGGAGGAAGAACAATAGACTCATGTTTGTTCAGTTGTGTGGTGACTTTTGAAAGACTGGGATCTTAAACTGTGGTAAGATCCTGGTGCCCATGTGTGGATTAATAGAAGTTGCCACATGGGATTGTGTTGTGTCCCTCACCTGCTGGATCTAGCGAGCTTATCCAAGGACTAATGCTGCATTTTACTTGGTGTCGGATCAGGGCCGGCTCCAGGTTTCTGTGGGCCCCGGGCGAAAAAGTCTCAGTGGGCCCCCTTTAGTACATATCGCGGACTATAATTTTATATATATATTATATATATATATATATATAGCCGCACACTTACCGCAAGCCCCATAGACAATGCATGGGGCTTGCTGCAAATGTGAAGCAAGTGCAGCCGCTAGACGGAAAATGCGGCAGATACAGGTTTTTTTTACCGCAACTGCCACATTTTAAAAAACGCCTATGTGAAGGCAGCCTTACAGGAACAGTGACTGCCGAAACCAGCAAGAGCTGTTCCTGACAGTGAGCATATTACACGTTGTTAGGAGCGGGCTAAAATGCGTTTGCATTCCCTTGCGCTTTTTAAAAATACCCTTCAAATGCAAAATGTTGCATTTTTGTGCGTCTGAGGATGCTTGGTATATACACAAGCATCCTCAAGCGCACAAATAATGCAAGCAGCTCAATGGAGCCACACTGCCATATGGGTGGCACCGCAGCTTAGCGGAGTGTCTGGCCGTCAGGATCTCTCTGTCTCCTCACCTTTCTTCTCGCTGCTCTGGTCTCCTCCGGTCGCTCTGCACATATCAGCACGGTCATGACAACATCGTGCCCCTCCATGCTGAGCTGCAGAATGCAGACAGCGGCAGAAGAGACTCTGGAGAAGAATGCTGCTGGCAAAGACGGCTGGGACTATAGGAGCGGAATCTGCGGGGGGCTACCACTGGTACACATACTTCGTACACACGCGGCTCTGCTCCATACACCTCCTACGCATGCGGCTCTGCTCCATACACCTCGTACACACTCAGCTCTGCTCCATACACCTCGTACACACTCGGCTCTGCTCCATACACCTCGTACACACTCGGCTCTGCTCCGTACACCTCGTACACACACGGCTCCTCTCCGTACACCTCGTACACACACGGCTCTTCTCCGTACACCTCGTACACACACGGCTCTTCTCCGTACACCTCGTACACACGCGGCTCTGCTCCATACACCTCCTACGCACGCGGCTCTGCTCCATACACCTCGTACACACTCAGCTCTGCTCCATACACCTCATACACACTCGGCTCTGCTCCGTACACCTCGTACACACACAGCTCTGCTTCGTACACCTCGTACGCACGCGGCTCTGCTCCATACACCTCATACACACGCGGCTCTGCTCCATACACCTCATACACACGCGGCTCTGCTCCATACACCTCGTACGCACGCGGCTCCGCTCTATACACCTAGTACCCACTCGGCTCCATTCCATACACCTAGTACACACTCGCCTCTGCTACATTCACACTGTAAATCCCTCCTGACCCCACACAAACTTCACCTAATTGCCATACACCTAGTACACACTCGCCTCTGCTACATTCACACTGTAAACCCCTCCTGACCCCACACATACTTCACCTAATTGCCATACACCTAGTACACACTCGCCTCTGCTACATTCACACTGTAAATCCCTCCTGACCCCACACAAACTTCACCTAATTGACAATACACCTAGTACACACTCGCCTCTGCTACATTCACACTGTAAATCCCTCCTGTCTCCTGACCCCACACATAAACTTCACCTCATCCAGCACCATGACAACTGAGGAGCTGATCATGTGACCCCTGACTCCTCCCCTCCATGTGACATCATCACAGGTCCTGTAAGCACAGTGTGTGTGTGCTGCTCTGTCGGCTCCCATGGAGGGGGGAGGAGGGAGACCTCCGATGCTGCAGGAGGTGACAATGACCCCCCAGCTGCCCCCTGGATATGGCCCTGGCTGTGGGGGCAATGTGCTCAGGGGCCCCTGAGGGCTAGGGTCACACTTGCATTGTGACCCTAGCCTGATGCAAGTATTTTGGCTGCAGCACATAGCTTTTAATGCTATGCGCTGGAGCCCATAGAAACCCGATGTTTACCTTGACAACCACTAGTTGTCAATGTAAACTTCGGGTTTCTATGGGCTCCGTTGCTGGCAGCGCATAGCATTAAACGCTCTGCGCTGCAGCAGACAATACTTGCGTCAGGCTAGGGTCACAATGCAAGTGTGACCCTAGCCCTCAGGGGCCCGATTGGCCCCCTCCAAGCCTTCGGGCCCCGGCAGTTGCCCGGGTACGCCGGGTGCTGACGCCGGGCCTGTGTCGGATTAACGGGAGGCAACCACGGATCTGTTCCCTTTATTGTGGACTCATTGTGGACTTATTGTGGACTCATTGTATGCTCCTTGCCTGAATAAAGCTCTTTGGATTGTTCATCGGCCTGCTGTTCCTTCCTCTTCTGTTGCTTACCCATCACAGCTTGTAGCTGCTGCTTTATGCATGCTTATTATCAAAAATAGTGGTACAGTGGTGCGTCAACCAAGCACAGTTATGCCAATACTTGACATGGCTGTGCAGGGGCCAGTAGTAGCCATACTGGAAAAGCTTGCTGACTGGCTTTTGACAAGCTTTATTTGGATGAAAAATCCAAACAGGAAGTGGACAAACTGTGAAAAGTCTGTGTGGTGCCCCAGCGGTCTGGCTGCCACAATGGTACTTAAAGGTATCGGTCTTAATGTCTTGAGATAATTTGCGGTGTCCTATGCAGGATCCCTAAGCATCCATATGTTCCTGAACTCCAACTAGGAGATGTAGTACTTAGAGTCCTGTTTGGGGAGGTGTCTCATTCTCTGATTGCAGGTAGGGGTTAGCTGGAGGAGGGAGGGTTAGGCAAAGAAGTAGAGAGTCAGAAGAAGAGCTCAAATTGATACCAGGGGTGCCAGGACCCCAAGTTGTTAGATCTTCAAGTCTGACAGCAAACTGGAGGATACTGGGCTGCAAACACAGTTGCCACACTGTGGGACTATCCAGGGGCACTGCAACTGCCAAAAGGCTAGGGAACCAGTGTGGGTCCAAGATCTCATGGAGTTTGTGTTTCCTGCCTGCCTAGTAATTAGCCACAAGAGAGCAAGAGGTGCATGGGGAAGCAAAAAGTACCTAAAAACTCATACCAGGAAGAAGTCAGCTGGAAGACCTCACACCCACCCCAGCAAAGTGGCACTCAATCCTTTCCAGACTGGTCAGACCCTAATGTACCCAGTGATCAGTATGTTGGACTTGTGACTGCTGTTTTACAAGTAACCTGCAACCTTCCTGCAACCTCTCTGCACCTCTCCTCACTACAACTTCCACCCCATCTACTCCATCCATCTCCTTCTTCAGTCACCCACCAAGGTGCCTGCTCCTGCTGAGGGGAGTAATACACCTTGCTGCTGGGGACTTCACCTTCAGCGCTGGTCACCCTTGATCAGATAACCTCAGCTGGCATCTCAAATTATTCATCAGATTTAACCCACTGTAAATAACCCTTTCCATGTCTGGTTAGGGCCACGGCTACTGGGCACCGCCAACGTGATAGAGGCTGCCTGCCCCAGCCAGCCGAGTCCCCCAGCCCTTGCGATCTCGACATCCGTGTTCACGATCCAGGTGCAAACCCTGAGCTTTTCAGTCTGGGTTTGCTCATCCCTAATCGGGAGCATTTCTCCACGCCATTTGGTGTACAGTTCCTTCTTTTCCTATCAGTTTTCTGGGACTGTCCTGTAAACTGAAATTAGGGCTATTGATACATATTTTACATATTGATGTTTTTCCTCCTTTTTTATATTACATTTTAGGGTAAGAACAAAGCAGAACAAGGCAGACAATAATGTAAAACCTCCAGATGTAGACTGTACACATACATCCACTGCATCTGTAACACAAAGTACAAAAGTACAAGAGTATTACTTAGTGTCACATTATAAACAGCTAACATATTAAAACATAGAAAAGCACAATCTCGCCATATGTTTGTACTCACAGTAGAAATATTTCTCCTCTGAACAAGTAATAAATCTCCTTTTTTTCGAGTCAATCATGTGCGCGGATAATCAAATGGTAAATGCCCAAGATCCGGTTACAGGGATCCCGCGTACAAACTGTACATGAAATGCAGAAAGTGCAGGTTTTCATTTAGTTTCATCTTTAGAAGAAACTTGAAACATGTTTTGTTCTAAATCCCTAGTGGGAAAACAAAGGTCAGATAAAGCTAACAACTGTTTTAGGTTTATACATGTATACTTATTGATTTGTATCCAAAGAACGTCTCCAATATATTTGAGGACAATCTCCAAGACAGCGCTTCAGATTTTCACATGGGAAACTAAATGTGACTACGATAGATTCATAAGGTTAAAGGTTAAAGGGATATCCCATCTCCAAGATGAAAGGTAAATAAACAAAAAAATCAAAGCAATTGTGGAATTACACTTATTTTTTGCAATTTCACTGCACTTGCAATTTTTTCCCATTTTCCTGTACACAAGGGGCCGGAAACCTCAGGCACCAGGGCCGAAGAGACCCTCGATGACCCTTTCTGCGGCCCTTGGGCAGATTTCTGCCACGTTTCAGTGCCACGTTTTGCCAACTGCCTGCCCGATAAATCCAGCTCCCCAGCTCCCCAGCTCTCCTCAATGCCCTAGTCTCAGCCTCTCCTGTGATGTCTATGTCCCAGCCTCCATATATGCCCCCAGCCTTTTCTGTGATGTCTATGCACCATCCTGAGCCTCCTCAGTGATGTATATGCCCCCAGCCTCAGCCTCTTCTGTGATGTCTGTGCCCCAGCCACCTTATATGCCCCCAGCCTTTTCTGTGACGTCTATGCACCATCCTCAGCCTCCGCAGTGACGTATATGCCCTCAGCCTCAGCCTCTCCTGTGATGTTTATGGCCTCAGCAAAGCAGGAAAAGCAGTTGGTAAACAACATGATCAATATCTGTACTGTAAAGCGCAGCGGAATATGTTGGCGCTTTACAAATAAAGTTTTATTATTATTATTATTACAGTATTATTATATCACTTAACATCGCAGCCACGCCAAAGAAAAGCAGCTCCAGCCACCACATTGGGGGTGAGTTGATTTTTTAACCAAATAAAACAGGGGAATTGTTAAGTTGATTATTTTCCACGAAGGACAGTAGAAATTTTTAAATGGTCCCCAGCAGAAAAAGGTTCCCCACCCCTGCTGTACACTATATGGTTAAATAAATGATGTCATTCAAAAGTAGGACTCGTCCTGCAAAAGAACAAGCCCTCCTATGGCTATATTGATAAAAAAAAAATATGGCTCTTGGAAGAAGGGAAGGAAAAATTAAGATGAAAAAATGGAAGATTACCATGGCATGAAGGGGTTAAAACACCAATCCAGTTCTGAAATTTAAAAAAAAGCTGTAAAGATAAAACATTTTTGACCCGACCCCTTCCTCACCGGACCTAATGTCTATCAAGATCTTGTTGCCCCTCTTCCACGGGAGATTTATGCTGAATAAAAGTCGTCCCCTCTCTGGTCAGTGTGTGGGGGGCTGCGGTTGGAGCTGCCCAAAAGGTTGATCATCAACAGATTAAGAAACTGACAGTCTCTATGGATGGACGGATTATCATTATTAGTATATTGACCACTGAAATTTTTCTTGTGTCAGACATGTTTTTTTGTACATTTTTCGGTCATTATTCTCAATTTAATAAATCAAAATAAACAATTGAGATAGAAAAATGTATGTTTTTAAAGTAGTATCTTAATTAAAACCAAACCTCAGTTTTATTTTCGTTAATATTCATGTTTCAGGTTTATTAATCTTTTAGATTGAATGACAGCACTGTAGATGTTCCGTAACAAAATTAAAGGGTTTGTCCACTACTTGGGCAATCCCTTCAAATCCACATGTCTCCCCCATGCAAAATTAAAAAACTTATACTCACCTCCAGTGCTGGCGCCATTCCAGCAGTGTTGGTAATCGCGGTCACGTAGCTCACGTGTCCAGTCATTGCCGGTTTTTATCTCTCTGCATTTGGACAAACAATTCAATTAACAGGAAGTGATGCTGCGGCTTCTACTCACCTCCTGTTGATTGCTATTTTGTCCCAAGGCGGGGTGATTGGATGCAGGGTTCATGTGACGTCAAAATGTCCCATGAGCTCTGTGATTGTGATTGCCGACATCGATGGAAGAGCAACAGCACAGGAGTTCAGTATAGGTTTTTTTTATTTTACTGGGGAAGACATGTGGAATCAGAAGGGGGATTTCCTAGTAGTGGAAAAACCCTTTAATCATCAAAGTACATACTGCTTAGTAATCTTCACACAGCACAGGAACCCACATTGCCTAATGAGAAAAGTGATTGACTTTATCAGGAACCCTTTAGGTTTGAAACTGGTGAACAGGTATCATGACAAGTAAAATTCCCAGAGGAAGGACCATTTTTTAGTCTATGTCAGTTCCCTGAAAAATGTCCACGATAAAAAATGCCCACAAGCAACCTTATCGTTCTGTGCACCTGTGCTTGCTCCATTAAATGGGGTCTGTTCACTTCCTGCCAAGTGCTGTGTTGGATTTGTTTTTTGGCTGCATGTGGTAAGTTGTTTAATGCTGCCCTTTGAGTAGTTTTAGTGCTTCACAAGCAACCCAAACCCTTAACTCTAACCCTTAACCCTAACATTGAACCCTAACCCTAACACCTAAACCTAAAACAAACCCCAACTTTGTGGGCATTTTTCTGGTCACCATTAATGGGTTCTCTGAAAAATGCCTGCAAACTAGCCCTAACCCTAACACCTAATTCTAACACTTAAACCTAACACCTAACCTTAACACCTAACTCTAACACCTAACCCCTAACAGCAACCCTGTGGGTATTTCTGTTTTGAGCATTTTTTTGGTCACCATAAATGGGTTCCCTGAAAAATGCCCAAATGAAAAATGCCCACAGGCAACCCTAACCCTAACCCTAACACCTAACCCCTAAATATGCTCAGCAGGACATACCCCTTTGCAAGGTTTATGGAATTTGAAGAGTATTCTCAGCTTCTAAGAAGGTTTGCCATGAGACGGTTGTCGTCTAGACTCAACAGTCCTTACCTCCTGCCATAGTTTGACCTACTAATTCTATACACAAGAAGTTGATTGTAAGCATTGTTTACCCGTCAGTGTCTTTTTAATCTCGCAGCATGTAACATCGGGCGTACGTCTAAGAACACACAACAGTGAATTTCACAATATTCCAGAACTTTCAAGGCGTATACTTCAACTGACTTTCATCACTAAGTGTCTGTATTTCCTTCTATCCCCACCACTTTAATACATGGAAAAATCAACATTTGGACCAAACCAATTTTGTTCTATAGTCAAACAAAAGCTTCCTTTGTTGTCGAAATTTAATTAAAAGCAGATAAAAATCAGGAAAATATTTCTTGCATTCTTTTAAAATGGAACAAAATGTGCCTACAATTGCGAGTTGAAAAGGACCTGTCTATCTGTTTGCTAAAGGATAACTAAAGAAGTATTGTGTAGCATTATCTCTATCTAACCCATCTGTCATATAATACTGTTAGAAACTAGGACGCTATTTCATCTTGAGATTTTTCCAACAAAAACTCCATCTCTTATACATGGAGCTGCCAGCAAGTCATCATAGACCTTTTTATAGTTATGCAGTTGAGCCATACATCAATAAACTGCTTGAGGTAAAGGGTAATATCATTTGTCTTGATATAGACAATGAGATCATGATTAAAGTATCTCCAGGCAAAGAAAAATCTGCTCTGTTACAATAACCAACTAAGTTCCTATAAGAAAAAAAAATACAAAATTAGTCAAGGGTCGAAGGCTCACCTCCCGTTGAGTTGACCATGACCAACCCAAGGCTTTGAAGGACCAGTACACAAAGGTGAACCAATAAATACATGTCATGGAGGAGACCTCACCTTCCCTAGCATCTGAGGTTACCTGTTTTACACTTCCTTTCACAATAACTACCGGGTATTTGATACTCGTAGAGATTGCTCGGAGCTGAAATCCAACCTAGAAGAGCAACTTATATATTCACAAAAGATTAGCAAGGGCAACAAAGGTTGACGGAGAATTGGCAAGTGATCCATTTGTTCACACTTGCAACCTCGTGATAAAAACAGATTCTCTTCTAAAATGTTGCAATCCAGAAACATTCATTTTTATTTAATTCTGTTTCTGCCGACACCCGATATCTCCCGTCATATACCTAAGAAGACCATGATTGCAATGTAACCTAATGCAGAACGCTCCTATAATAAAATGTCTTTGTCTAGACTTTAAATCTGATATTGTTTTCATGATCACATGTCAGTTATTTCATATATGTTCCAGTGGGATGGTGAGGGGGGTGTCATAAAAAAATCTGAAAAATACCTGTAACTGTTGCTATCTCTTTAAATGTAATGTATCTGATTTACTGAATATTCGCCTACAGCATCCAAGTATTATGAGCTGATATGAAAATGCATATTACACAATGTATCATATTTTACAAGTGTTGTACAATGAAGAACAATATAATACATTATTCACTTGAAATATTTAATTCCACATGATATTTGTCTAGCTGCAAAATATGGATAGAAATATTGCAATAACATATACTACAAACAGGTTAAAGGTTAAAGGGGTTGTCCAAGCTTTTTATAAAATCTGTGTATATATCTAGGTTGCAAAATGCTGACAGTTTGTAATTTACACCATGTCAGGATTTTGCAGGGATACCTAGATATCACTGTTTTGCATCTGGAGGAGACCAACCAGGGGGCGTGTTTGTTTTGGAGCTTGGGTGTAAACATCATATCTGGTTGTTCACACCTCCTACCAACACTCCCCACACTGCAGTAAGCCCTCCCCAGTGCTAAGCATGCCCACCCCATACAGCAACAATCCCTCCCCAAACAGCAACAAGCCCACACCAGTCCCAAGCATGCCTTCCACACACAGCAACAAGCCCTCCCCACACACCAATAATCCTGTCCCAGTCCCAAGCATTCCCCCAGTCTCAGTATGACTGCCCTCCTATTCTCAGTATGCCTGCCCCCCAGTCTCCGTATGCCCACTCCCCCATCTTAGTATGCCCACCTCCAGTCTCCAGTGTGCCTGCCATCCCACAATTCATTGCCCTATTTAATCTGTGATGGAACCACAGCATTGCGCTCCTCCTTCTCAGAGGAGACACAGTGACAAATCTGCAGCTCTAAGATGACCGCTCTTAGTGCCACGGTGTGTGTGCTCACCTCCTCCCCCTGTGTTGTTGTTGATGTGATATGATGTAGCACACTGATCCGCAGAGCCGCCCTGTCCCCTCTGTACCGTGATCAGTTCATACATTCTGCTGAGGGGGCAGGGCGGCTGTGAGGATCGGCGTGCTTACACTTAGCTGGGATTTCTGACTTTCATGAGGTCTGCAGTGGTTCTGTGCATGCACACTGAAGGTCAAGGTTCACGTTGTGTCGTCATCATGATGTGACCGTCCATGCGCAGAACCCTGGCAGGCTTCATGAAAACCAGGCGTTCCACCTTAGCTTGAGAGGCTCTGGGACTCCATTATTAGTGGCAGGGAATCAGAGAATACCGAAATAACTGGTCAGCTGACTGTGGAGTGAGGGCAAATATAGGGAATTTGTGTTTTTTTTTATTTTTTACATATTACCTTTATTATGTTCTGCGGTCTGGGTAGACAATAGAGCATAATTAGGGATAGAAAGTTGTGGAGAATAACTTCTAACTTCTCTGTGAATCGAATTTCCCGGGGAAAAAAGTTTGCCTCATATCTAACCACAATTCTTAGGCTGAGTCTAACACAGTGACACAGATCGTGCAGCCACGTCTATACTGAGACATAACCGAAAAATGGGGTCAAAATGCGAACAGCAACATAAAAAAAGGTTGCAAAAAGCTACAAGCAGTTGCATTTTTTTCTTATTTTCTACGGTCATTATATGAAGCGGGTCATATTGACCTGTATTATCCTGTGGTGTGCCGTAGCATAGAGCGATCTTTGGACTGGTAACCTGTGCTGCAACCAATCTCACCATGCAGACCCAGTGTTAAGCATTCCCACCTTGGACATTAGGACATTTATGGCATAATAATTTGGTAAATCATAATCCTAGTTCGATAACATAACATAGTAACATAGTTTTTAAGGTTGAAGGAAGACTTTAAGTCCATCTAGTTCAACCCATAGCCTAACATGTTGATCCAGAGGAAGGCAAAAAAAACCCATGTGGCAACACTAAGCTCCACATTGGGGGAAAAAATTCCTTCCTGACTCCACATACGGCAATCAGACTAGTTCCCTGGATCAACGGATCTAGTATATATAACCGGTAATATTATATATTTCAAAAAAGGCATCCAGACCCTTCTTAAATGTTAGTAGTGACTCCCTCATTACAACATCATGTGGCAGAGAGTTCCATAGTCTCACTGCTCTTACAGTAAAGAATCCACGTCTGTGATTATGATTAAACCTTCTTTCCTCCAGACGTAGAGGATGCCCCCTTGTCCCAGCCTAAGGCCTAAGAGTAAAGAGATCATTAAAAAGGTTTCTGTACCGTCCCCTCATACATGTTCAGTCCTTAAAAACTATTGCGGGATCTCCGGAGCAGGAGGGGTACAGCGTGTTCCCCGCCGCAGCCGCCTTGGATCCCGCTGTCAGTGATTGACGGCGGGATCCAAGAGGTTAACAGCGCCGATCGGATCCCATATCCGATCGGTGCTGTTACCCCGACATCTCAGCTGATGAGATCAGCTGAGATATCGGAGCTTTGATGTGAGCGCCGTGCCGGAGCTCACATCAAACACCCCTTACCGGCCCAGGATGTTGTACAACGTCCTGTGTCGGCAAGGAGTTAAAGACTCTGGAAAAACGAATACATTCAGCACAATCCTTGATTTTATGATCACAGCTCAGAAACATTTTGTATTTATTGTGACAAAAAAGGAAATTATACTATGTAGCAAATTTTTTATTTTTTTTTATTCCTGGGTACAAAGTGTGTTTTCCTAACCCGTTATGCCTAAAACAAATAGAAAATAGTTGTTGTTCCCCAAAAACTTTGCTTCTGTGATCAGGACAATGACATTTTGAAATTTGTCTGTTTTTGGAAAAATTCTCAATTCGTATTCAATACTGAGACAATGTCATTGTCCTGATCACAAAAGCAAAGTTTTTGGGGAACAACAACTATTTTCTATTTGTTTTAGGCATAACGGGTTAGGAAAACACACTTTGTACCCAGCAATAAAAAAAAATAAAAAATTTGTCACATAGTAATCAGTTTGGATTTATATATGCTTGACAAAGGCCCCTTTCACATTGGCACTTTTGTCTGGACCCGGCCGATCCGGACAAAAAACACATCCAACGGCCGCACTTGCGGTACACTTGTGGCAAGCCCAATGCATTATCTATGGGGCTTGCGGCAAGGGCAGTATTGCCGCAATCCGGCACTTGCAGCCGTGCAACAAAACACAGCAAACCACAAGTGCCGGATCGTGGCAATACCGCAATTGCCACAAGACCCATAGATAATGCATGGGGCTTGCCACAAGTGCACCGCAAGTGCCGCCATTAGGCGGCACATGGGGCAGATGCGTTTTTTGTCCGGATTGGCCGGATCAGGACAAAAACATTGATTTGAAAGGGGCCTAACACTGAATTCTCCAAAGCTTAAAGAAAGATAATTAAAGACCCGGGTCCACCCCATTATACCCACTTTTTACATAAACCCTACCCCTTTTAGTCCAGGATTCTGTAAACCTGTAAATCCACCTAGTTGAAAAACAGCTTTAACTTGTATAATGTTTAGAATTGGTTAATGGATAGGTCTGATCACATGCTCCTTTTCACCATGCTATTTTAAAGACTTTTTTCCTTTGAAATGTAAAAATCATCACTTGTACAAAATGTATTATTATCATGGGAAGAAGACACAAGTTATTCATCCTACTGCTGTATTCTCAAGTGAGTTGACCAAAACATAATAAAACAATGAAATTGTCAAGACTCAAATTACCCAGGACAAAACTGGCAAACAGTCAAATTTAAGGTTTTCCTGGTCCGCTCATCTCAAATGCATTTCCTGAATCCGCTCTTTTCTCAACCATGACACTACCAAAACACTTGTCCATCCCCTCATCATCTCCCACCTCGACTACTGCAACCTCCTGCTCACCAGCCGCCCCTCTACCTCCCTCGCACCTCTCCGAACCATCCTCATTTCCGCTGCCCGACTCAGTCACCTGTCGCCCCGCTACTCCCCCGCCTCTCCCCTCTGCCAAGCCCTTTACTGGCTCCCCACTTCCCAGAGATCCCAGTTCAAAACCCTAACCTTCACATAAAAAGCCATCTACAACCTGTCCCCTCCATACATCTCCAACCTGGTTTCCCGATACCTCCCTTCACGCAATCTGTGTTCCTCTCAAGTGCTCCTCTTCTCCCCGCGTATTTCCAACTCCCTCAACCACATACAAGACTTCTCTCATGCATCTGCCATACTATGGCTCTCTCTCCCCCACCACATTAGACACTCCCCTGCCCTGGGAACCTTCAAGAAAAACCTGAAGACCCACCTCTTCCTTCAAGCCTACAACCCACACTGAGACCTAATCCGCTGCACCATCTCACCCTCACCTCTCCCCCTCCTACTGTCTCCTCACCCACCCCCTATAGACTGTGAGCCCTCGTGGACAGAATCCTCTGCCCTACTGTGCCTGTATGATTTCATTGTTGTTGTTTTACGTTCTTGTTCTTGTCTGCCCTTACACATGTAAAGTGCCATGGAACCAATGGAGCTATATAATAATAATAATAATAATAATAATAGTTATGATTAGTGATGGGTGAACCGGTGCTGTAAAATTCGGGGTCTGTACCAAACACCAAGTGTTCGTGCACAGATCCTGAACCCGGATTTCCCTGGGAAAACCCTTTTTCAGTACGGGTCCAGTGGCTGTAAAATAAAGCACATTATTAATAAACATTATGATTAAGGAAGTTGTTCTTCCGAAACGTGTCTAGCGCCCGCTAGCACGCTGAATGATTTTATAATTTTCAAATAATAAAGAGAATTTTAAGAAGACAAGCACCGGTGTTTTCTACTTCACATTAATAAACATTATCAATATACTTACCGGGTGTGGCGCATCGCCATCCCACCATCCCACTGTCCCGCAGCGCCACATCAACTTCTAGGCCGCTCATTATCTTCCGGGGATATTCACTTCACTGGCTTCAACAACCAATCACAGACGCAGTCACACAGAATGGGCATCTGTGATTGGCTGTTCGAGTAATCTGCAATCAGCCCAAACATTCTAGTATTGTACCTATTCTCTGTGACAGCATCTGTGATTGGCTGTCACACATATAGAAGTGTAAATATAAATAAATAATTTTAAAAAATGATGTAGCGCTCCACAGTACTTTTGATTCTCAGCACAGATAAAGTGGACAGCTACGGGCTGCAATCCCAACCTGCCTGGCTTTACCTTGACTGGCAATCAAGATAGGAGGAAGCTAGGGATGGGTGAATGCTAAAATACTCGGAATCGCTAGACTCTAACGAGTCCGAGTTGGAAACTCGCTACTCATTGCGAGTCTAGCGAGTCCAATGTTAATGAATAGGGAAGCGAGTATTGCAGCGATTCCTGTGCTGCTGGACCCTATAAGGGATCTGGCAGCAGAGGAAAAACCTGCAATTCCCCATTTTATTCTTTAA
>JARQOC010000003.1:55865247-55944174 GCA_033576535.1 Allobates femoralis | reverse complement strand
CACAACAAACTGAGAGAGCCTGGTAATGGTCGCTGCAGGAGCCCACTGAAGATAAATGATTTCCACCGAAGAAAAAGCTGGGCTTTGTAGTCCGCGCTGACCTCAAGAAACTTCCAGTCCAGTAAAGGGTTAATCAGGTTCTGGTTTATTTGCCTACGCGTTTCGTGGCTTTAAATCTGCCACTTCATCAGGGCAGATTTTTTTGTTATGAAATAAAAAGGTAATAAAGCCAAGAAGCCAACATGGCCTATAGTCAGCATGCAGTACAAAAAATGAACATATACATTTCTAACTGTACTTTAAAAATAAAATATTTAACAATCAATTGATCAATTCTTTGAGCCACCCTGCCACATCACGGCAATCTCAATAGAGTGGTCCTACTCTTCTTTTTTTAGATATATCTTGTGCCATACGGCTTCCTGAATACATTAAGGGAAGTACCACATTAATGCAACTCGGACCTGAACATTTCTGAACCGCTCTCATTGATACGGAAGGGTAAATGCAGATAAAGGCAGACTAGGCCCGAACATGTGCAGCAAATGCTACTGACATCCGGACATTATCAGATCTAACCATCACACTGCAAGACCAGCAGACCATGGGTGGAGCAGGCTCAGATAAATGTGCAAGCAATCAAATAGAGCCTATGGGAAAGGTGGGGTGGCGGAACAGCAGCCTAAGTCAATCACAGTAACGACTGAAAGAATTTCAAACTAAACCAAGCACACAAAAGTGGGGGTCAACCACCACCCAATTGATCAATAATTTGCTAAATATCTAATTTTTAAAGAACAGTTAAAAATTAATATATGCATATGCACTTTTTGTACTGCATGCTGACCATAGGCAGCGCTGGCTTCTTGGCTTTTTATTTCTGTTAAGCATTTGTGTTGTTCCTATTTTTTATATAATAGATTTATAGATGGATAGGATAGATAGATAGATAGATAGATAGATAGATAGATAGATAGATAGATAGATAGATAGATAGATAGATAGATATTTACATACCGTACATATAAATCTGTTATTAGAACGGCCCCTGAGATTTCTATACACATATATGATAATAAAGCAAAAACATTTGCAATATAATCGATTCAAATGTCCTGTGTGAATGAATAATTCATATTTATATCTTTCAGAGGTGCAGGGAGGATTGATCTCCATGGAGAGTATAAAATGGAGAGACAGACTTGTGATCAATACTATAATGTACATAGAGGAAGTTAATTTACACAGGAGCCATGTCTGTAGTTTCTGCACTGGGTTGCATGGAGGGGGCTGACAGTATAGTACAATAGTTCTTCACTTAGTAGAATGTTGATAATATTTGGTTCACTCTAGAAATAACATGTGTACCCATGGTCGGGATTCACAACGGGCACTAACTTTTTCAAAAACAGACGAGCACCGTTACGTGAACTCTTTTCAATTTTAATCACTTGTTTGATGCGTTTTTGAGTGCAACCTGAAGGGAATCCTGATGGCAGCAAAGTCAATGAGAATCGAGATGTCTCGCGCACACGTTGAGTACTTTTCCCTTGCAGATTTGGTGGAAAAATAACTCTGCAGCGTCAACGCTTTCAAAGTTTTTGCGTATTTCCTGCCAAGACATGCAGAAATTATGCTGAAGCATCTGCAACAAATACTAAACATCTACAGGTACCCTTTAAACTTTGATTTGCATGTGGATTTTTGAACCTATCCTCCATAAGCAAATAGACCGATTACCTTGGCATAAATTAAAGTGGTAATATACAGTCATGGCTGAAAGTGTTGGCACCCTTGAAATTGTTCTAGAAAATGAATCATTCCTCCCGGAGAATTATTGCAATTACACATCTTTTGAATCAAGGTTCAAAGAAATCCAAGCTGTCCTGCAGGCTTGGGGAACATCAGTGTCAGCACAAACTATCCGTCCACATGTGAATGAAATGAAGGAGGAGACCCAGGATGTCACAACAAAAAGCTACACTGTATTAGCCTCAATTTTTCTGGAAAAGGATCTTGTGGACAGCTTTTGGTAAAGCACATCCTTTTACTGTTTATTGAATACTGATTGGGGCCTACAAAGAAAATATCTACAGTCAGATATAGTGAAGGCCAGAGATGATTTGTGGTTGTTTTGCTGCCTCTGGCACTGAACGCCTTGACTGGATGCAAGACATCATGAAATCTGAAGATCACCAAAGGATTTTGGGTGTCAATGTAGAGCCCAGAATCAGAAAGCTGGGTGTGCGTCCTAGGTCATGAATCTTTAAGCAGAGAAATGATCCTAAACATCAAAAACCCCAGAAATGGATGGAAACAAAGGACTGGAGAATTCTGAAGTGGCAGCAATGAGTCCAGATCTAGATCCCGTTGATCACCTGTGGAGAAATCTGAAAATTATCAGGAGAAGACACCTCAAATATGAGAGATTATAAAGAAGAAGCTTGTGAATGGTTATAGGAAGCGACTGATTGTGGTTATTTATTCCAACGGGTGAAACCAAATATTAAGTTGAGGCCAACAATTTGGCCATTTTGGGGGTTTTGTGTGAAATTATGTCCAATTTGAAATTTTCTGATGTTTAAATAGATACACTGTAATCAACATGTGTATTACAAAATGTGTGTGATTGCAATAATTTTCTGGGAGAAATGCTTCATTTACTGGAACAATTTCAAGGGTGCCAACACTTTTGGCCATGACTGTAACTCAAACAAAACCTTCCCGTATGCACTATTGGGGCACAAGCAAGTCACAAGAAACCTCCATTCCTTCTGGGGTGCTAACATCATAGCATATATACTTTTTGGCAGAGCAGTTATCTTTACACACAAATCTTCCTTTACGCTCCATGCAGAGGCAATGTTATACCTTCAAGAGGTGCCCCTTTGGATTCTTTTTTGGGTCGGTCATGTGGGCTTATCTCCAAATGGTCTCCCTGCATCTTTACATGGGCCTCAAAAGCTCATAGCGCCCCGGTGTTTAGTGCTTGAAGTACACAAGAGGCATTTCTCACTTGTGCTGACCCCTCACTTGCTCTTCAGTCCTACTTGAGTCCAGCCTTGAGGCAACTGAAATTCCGCATCCAAATTTGGCCAAATTTTCCTTGCACTCAGTAGCCTCCAATGACTATGACAGCAGTCATGTGACAATCTCCACTACTACAGCTTAGCCAAGGAGAGACCTTTCACTTTCAAGCTATCTCGGACAGAGTAGCTTTCCCCTATTTATCCATCTTCTGTGACAAATTCCAAATAGTAGTAAAACTCGGCTTACGTACAACTGCCAGTCTCACGTGCCCTGCGATAGATTATTTCTGGCTGGTCAATGAAGGTTGAACTTGATGGACTTATGTCCTTCTTGAACCTATGTAATTATGTTTGGACATAACACACCATTCACGTTCCTAGGCACCATACACCAATCACACATGTACTGTATATATACATATACACACATATATATACACATACACGCATACACCACACACATGTAAACACAACACACACACACATATACACACACATATACACACGCACATACACACAGACACATATATACATATATACACACATTATATATACACACACACACACACACATATATATATATACACACACACAATATATACACACAGATACATATATACATGTATACGCATGTACACAGAAACATCCAAAATAAGGTAGAAGAATAAATAAGTAGGCATACTGTATTTTGTGCATTAGTAAGGCCATGTCCACACACCTCCGCTGTAAGTATTTAGCGGTTCTCTGCTAAATACTTAGGTTTTGTCAGAGAAGCAGAGGTGCATGTGTGCCGCCGCTTTCTGCGGACGCAGCCCATGGTTACCCGATGTGTATCGTGGTAACCATTTCACACACCAGGCTGCCTAGTGTCCGCTTAAGCCGAGCGCACAGGGAAACGCTGCTAGCATTCCAAATACATCACCAGACCCACAAGAGTTACAGAAATACATAACTAGAACCCATATCAGTACTGAAACACAGCATCACAACCCTCATCAGTACAGAAATTCCAGAAATGTATCAGAACCACCATCTCTACAAAAACATTCATCAATAGTACATCAATTGTAATGTCAGGGCAAACCCATATACATTTTTGTATCTCATGAACCTACAACTTCCAGTGTGTCCTTACTAATGGTAAGAACTACTGGGAGTTGTTGTTACCAGTCCTCATCAGACCAAACATGAACCTCAGTACCGATGAGAATGTTATTATCACAAATAATCATTTCCACCCAGGTACCTTATAGATGACTGTCTCTGATCGGGGTCGTCTTTTTCTTTTCTTTATCTTGTCCTGACGCCATGATGACTTTTCACATCTTTGCAGACTTCCATTTTCTCCACCTTTCTGCAGCACATCCTGACATCCCTTAAAAATAAGAGTGTTGTTATAATTCTGTCTTAATAAAAATATCTGTGTACCACCATGTTCTTAGCTCCGTGCTGTGCACAGACAGCGCACCACCATGTCCTCAGCTCCGTGCTGTGCACAGACAGTGTACCACCATGTCCTCAGCTCCGTGCTGTGCACAGACAGTGTACCACCATGTCCTCAGCTCCCTGCTGTGCACAGACAGTGTACCACCATGTCCTCATCTCCCTGCTGTGCACAGACAGTGTACCACCATGTCCTCAGCTCCGTGCTGTGCACAGACAGTGTACCACCATGTCCTCAGCTCCGTGCTGTGCACAGTGTACCACCATTTCCTCAGCTCCGTGCTGTGCACAAACAGTATACGGTACACTGTCTATGCACAGCATGGAGCTGGGGACATGGTGGTACACTGTCTGTGCACAGCATGGAGCTGAGGACATCCCAGAAGAGGCACAATAACCACAGACAGGAGGCGGGAGAACATTGAGCCCGCCCAGGAGAACTACAACTCCCAGCACCCAACACACTGCCCAGAAACCATACAGTAATGCCAGAACAGGCAGGAGAACTACAATTCCCAGCATACCACACCCTGCCAACACAGGTAGAGGCTGCCGCATGGAGGCAGAGACACCTGATACAGCTGCCATTATCACCACACACAGCCCCACTCCTCCTGCACACCTGTCCTCCTCTCCTCTGTCCTCCTGCACCCCTGTTCTCCTCTCCTCTGTCTTCCTGCAGCCCGTCCTCCTCTCCTCTGTCCCTCCTGCTGCTCCTCTGTCCTCCTGCACCCCCGTCCTCCTCTGTCCTGCTGCACACCCGTCCTCCTCTCCTCTGTCCCTCCAGCTGCTTGTCTTCTCCTCTGTCCCCCTGTTCCTGTCCTTGTGCCCCCTGTCCTCTTCTCTGTCTCCCTGTTCCTGTCCTTCTGCCCCCCTGTCCTCTTCTCCTCTGTCCCCCTGTTCCTGTCCTTCTGCCCCTTTCCTCTTCTCCTCTGTCCCCCTGTTCCTGTCCTTCTGCCCCCCTGTCATCTTCTCCTCTGTCCCCCTGTTCCTGTCCTTCTGCCCCCCTGTCCTCTTCTCCTCTGTCCCCCTGTTCCTGTCCTTCTGCCCCCCTGTCCTCTTCTCTGTCCCCCTGTTCCTGTCCTTCTGCCTCCCTGTCCTCTTCTCCTCTGTCCCCCTGTTCCTGTCCTTCTGCCCCCCTGTCCTCTTCTCTATCCCCCTGTTCCTGTCCTTCTGCCCCCCTGTCCTCTTCTCCTCTGTCCCCCTCTTCCTGTCCTTCTGCCCCCCTGTCCTCTTCTCCTCTGTCCCCCTGTTCCTGTCCTTCCGCCCCCCTGTCCTCTTCTCTGTCCCCTTGTTGGGTCGGGAGTGGGGCACAGTACATGCGGGCGCCACGGCCGGGCCCCCCCCCCGCCCACTCAAGCTACACCACTGCTGCAGTCGCCGGGGAGACACCGCACACTGCCGACGGCCCTGATGGCAGCAGCGGAGATAGCGGCAGTGCATTTTCCGATACGCCGTACCGGTATGTACCGCCAGTCTTCAGATTTTCCGGTACGGGGTACCGGTATGTACCGCCACAAAAAAAGCACTGGTAATGACTCTATATAATATATGGATTTCACTTTATGTATTCAATCACTGAAATAAATGATCTTTTTGATGATATTCTAATTCATTGAGATGCCCCTGTACCATTGCTGTACACAGACGGCCACCACTTCATTGCAATGCTATAAATTATTTATTTTTTCCAGTTGAACAATATCATGGAGATGTCTTTTAAAATATGACCTAATATCCACAATTATATAAACTGGACTTATGTCACTAAGGCAGGGAGAGGACTCCAGCTATTGGGTCAATCACAGAAATTTCCAGTCTCACCACTGTTTACCCTCAACTTCAGATCACAGATACCCAGCAATTATACATGTGATACATTGAATTGTGTGGGCATCTGCCGTAGGGAGTTGGGAGGTGTAATATCTGTAGTTGCCACTAGTAGGAGCTCCCATAGGGCCATGAAGCAGAGTGGTGAACAGGTGGAGCATGGAAAGTGGAGTAGTGGGGGAATGTTTGAGGTCAGTATTGCTTCTTTTTTTTATTGCATTTGACACAAAGCATTTTATAATACAAAAAAAAAAATCAGATAATGATTAGCCAGACATCCCTTTAACACTCTGACTCAATCAAAATGTGCATTCATATATTTTTTATATTTATCTGACTTCAGCTAGATCTCGAACCATGGCGACTTCATGCATAAATGCTCTATAGGGAGATCGATCTTGTACAGCCTTGATAGGTCCAGCAGGGTCTTCTTCAAGTCTAGACAGGTTCACCTAGGTCTTCTCCTCCTAGATAAGTCCAGCAGGGTCTTCTCCAAGTTTAGATAGGTTCACCAAGGTCTTCTCCAAGCCTAGATAGGTCCACCAAGGTCTTCTCTGCTGTTATCTTGATTGTCAGGCCATTGGGTTGCTGTTCTTCCTCTTCCCTTTGTTATTTCTATTCTTCAGACCATAATTTCTTTCTGTAGTAATTTTTCTTTTCGTGAGGAGTATACAAGTCGTAGTTTGGTGATCCTTGCTTCGAGTGACAAGTCTGGCTTGATGTGTTGCTTCTTCTTGCCATCCATGGTATTGATGACATCCTTCTCCAGCACATTTTGAAGATATTGATTTTTCTTCTATCTTGTTTCTTTATCGTCCATGTTTCACTTCCAAATGTTAGTTAAATTAACCACATCTTCATTTTGTAATATACATATTCCAGGATAAGACATTAAAGTTCCCCAACAGAAGGAAGAGATCAAAGTCTTCAAATTAACTTTCAGGGCCTTAAGTGCAGACCCTGCTACAGAGCTGATCGCTGCCATCTAAATGTGTTTAGTTTGCAGTTTAGCTACTGATTATTCCCTTGAATGTTTTTTAATTCTAAATATAGCATATCTGATCCAGTCATTTTTAACTGTGCAAAATTATATGTTAACCTTCTCTTCCAGAACAATCTTGGTGAAGTAATCCATTCATATTATTATTGATTATTGACCTTCATCTCGACCTCGAGCTATGGCGACTTGATGAATGAACATTCTGTAGGAAGATAGATTTTGTGTAGCCAAGATAGGTCCACCAGGGTGTTCTCCAAGTCTATGTAGGTCCTCCAGGGTCTTCTGTAAGCCTATATAGGTCCACCAGGGTCTACTCCACCTAGATAGGTCCACCAGGGTCTTCTGTGCCTAGACACGTCCACCAGGGTCTTCTTCACCTAGATAAGTCCACCAGGGACTTCTATGCCTAGACACGTCCACCAGGGTTTTCTCCACCTAGATAGTTTCACCAGAGTCTTCTCCAAGCTTAGATAGGTCCACCAGGGTGTCCTCCGCCTAGATAGGTCCACCAGGATCTTCTCCGCCATTATCTTGATTTTATCAAGCCATTGGGTTGCTGGTCTTCCTCTTCACCTTGTTCCTTCTATTCTTCCTACCATGATGTCCTTCTCCAGTGATTGATATCTTTATATGATGTGTAGACAAGTCTTAGCTTGGTGATCCTTGCTTCGAGTGACATGCCTGGCTTGATTGGTTCCAAAATTTATCTGTTTGTTCTTCTTGCCACCCATTCATTTAAATATATATTAGTGATTATAGAATATTTCCAAATTTGAGTTAGAAAAACTTCCCAAATTTTTTCCAAACTTTCAATTCACTTTGAATTCGTTCAACACAAATTGCGATACTGCAACACCTTCATTCTTACTGAAAAGATGCATTCTAAGGTGTACTTTGCCCGTATCCAACCCTCTAGAAGATCTTTAACACAAATAAAGAGTTAGAAATGTCAAAGTGACTTCATCTTGTAGTAACCAACAGCCCATGTGACGCACTGACAGACTTTACATGTTTAAAGTAAACAAAATATAAAACAGTCCAAAAATATCCCTTTTAACTCAAATCATGGTGTTGCTGTTAGAGGTAATATTATAATGCTGTAACTCAGACACATGATGTACCATCTGTTCCATAACACCCTGTGCTTTCTTCGTACTATAATGCTTGCCGGAGACAAAGGAGGCCAAATGTTACCTGCGCCTGGTGCTACTATTGCTGATACGGCTGGTGCCAGGGGTGTCGGTGGTGCTTCTGTTCCTTCTAGTGTGGCACCCCAGGGTCCAATTGCTGCAGTGTCATTATTGCCCTGAGTGGTAGTGTCACACTTGAGAGCAACAAAAGGGTATCCACACCAAACTGTAACTGCACACAACACCTTTCTGCCTCCAGGCGTGAAGGGGGAGAGCAAGACCGGCATCAGGGTGAGCTCCCCTATAAATTCTGGTCTGGGGCGGAGCTAGTCAGTTCAGTTCCTAGGAGGACTCAGGAAGACCATCTGATGGACTGGTAGCTACACTAAGCTCGTCCCACGATAGCAAACTCAGTGTGAGGGCCCAAGGCAAGGGTCTGAGTAAGGAGAAAGGAACCTGGGGAGCAGTACCGTGCTCACCCCAGAGGAACAGCACAAAGAACGGACACCAGAGTCTGAGGCTGTGCAGGGCCTAATGATCCGGCAGCCAATACCGGAAGGTGAGGAATTCCAAGTTCCCCAGCTACACTGTGCCCAAGGCAAAGTTGCATATAGAGCCCAGGGACAGCCGCTCGAACCAAGGGGATAATAAAGGACTTGAGTTGACTGCCATACCAGCACTTAGCAGGAGGGAGAGTGCCAGCAGCTTAACTAAAGCAGCAGGAGCCTACACACAAAGCGCAGCAAGGAAGCCTCAAATCTGGTCAGGTGAGGATTATCCCGAGTTGCTCTCAGGTGCGAGGATCCAGTCTAACATCAACCGGAACTACAGTCACACCAGTAAAAGGACTGAGGAGCCACAAAACCGTGAGTCTGTCTGTTGCTTTACACCCACCATCCTGCACCTACACCTTTACTAATTCCACTGCCCAGGGGATCCACTCCACCTGTGGGGAGCCGCTCCATCCCAGCTGCCTGTTTATCATCCCCGGAGGTTCTGCAGCAGCGATGGCCACCTATAGCCACATGCCACGGGTGGCGTCATGAATAACTCCCTTTTTCATCACCCCTTTCCTTACTGACCCAGAATCCCCCATTACAGCTGCCCCCAGGGCCACAGAACCGGGTCTCGACCCCTGTGACTCCCCGGAACTGTATGAGTATCCCATACCCTGGGGCGTGTCGCTAGCAGCTCCCACATTCTTATGTGTAGTATGGATTTTTTTGAACAATTTTACTTTTTTCTAAACTATTTTGACCATTGCCACTTTTCCGTTTATGATACATCTGTAAAACACTGTCATTAAAGCACCATTATGGTGTTTTTTTTTTTTTCATTTTACCCCAAAGTGGTATCACTAATGTCTGTTCCCTGCTTGTAGTAAAATACCAGCCGCTTTCTTCTGATCTTCCCAGTGCTACTCGGGTCTCACTCTGCCATCTTATGACTGCAGCTCCTGACTTAGTGGAAATCGCAGCTAATGGTCACTTCTCTCTATGTAAGTCTATGAGAGACTTGTTCTAGCTCTTAGACTGTGTGCTCACGCTCAGCAAAAGCAGCGTTTTGGTTGTAGCATCTTGCTGCTGTTTCCAAAACATTGCATTGTACAGTAGCAGCATAGTGGATGTGATTTGCAGAAACCCCATACCCACTGTGCTTCCCACCTCCGCAGTGTTATTTCAGCTGCGGTGTGGGTTTTCAGACTTCCGCATCCCTGCAGAATGTTAATTTCATGCTGCAGAGTTGGAAGAGATAACCATCGGATGAATGCAAGGTGAAGCTGCCATGCACCCACCGCAGATCATGTGCACAAGTTGGCTGCGGTCTCCCTGCATGCACCCTTGGGTTCCCGCAGGTCCGGAGACACTATGTCCAACACGCAGCACTTCCTGATCATGACCACATACCCTTATGGGGACGTCGCACACATAAATGTCGCCAGCGATCTCATCATTGAAGGCTGATCGCTGGTGAGCTGTCACACAGTCAGACTCACCAACGATCAGTACCAGTGAAATTGCTGTTAACCATGTAAACAAGCGGGTAACTAAGCGCCGTGCGGCACTTAGTTACCTGCTGTTTACCATGGATACCATCTCCCAACGCTTGCTGAGAGGCGCTGGGATCTGGCTTCTCGCTCGTCTCCCGATGTCACACGCATCGATGCTGCGTGTCCACCGGGCGACCATCGCCAGGTTTTAGAGCAGCTTCTAAAACCTGGCGACCATCAACCAGTGATTTCTCGCCCTGTCACACACGTCAATATCACTGCAATGTCATGTGCAGCAGCGATATTGCAAGCGATATTGGCGTGTGTGACGTCCCCATTACACGCTTACATTCTGAAGTGACTTCCAGTTCATCTTCTCAATAGAATGCACCTTTGTACTCCTTGGCAGAGATGTAGTCGCAAAGTAACATTTCTAGAGGAATAAACGTTACTAAATTAGCGTAATTTTAATGAATACAAAATGTATTGCACTAAATTTTTTTTGGACTTTTCAAAGTATTTTACACAATTTTCTGTTATAAACACTTTGACGAATCAGCCCCTCACTGACTGACACTCATTTCAGAATTTTTTTCTGTGGTTTGTTGCCTTTTCCTAACACAAAAAGAATAAAGAAAAAAAGTGTAATTGTCATTGAAATGCAGCAGAATAAACGCCAGCTACATCTAATCACTGATGAATCACATTGAATGTGGCATGGCTTCTAAAGGTACCGTCTATTTTGTTGCCGTGTACAAATGTAACAATGTGTCCATGATTTCACTGCAAACAGCAAATTGCCAGTGAAATTGCAAGCAATATTGCCACGTGTGACGGTACCTTTACACCTTTCATATGTGTGTATCCCTATTTCAATTGAATTTTTGAGAGCTCTGACATATTTTCAGAATTCTAAATCACCCAAAGATGGCTGCTGCATTCCCTGCCTAGGCTTTTATTCAGACTATGAAAAAGACTTTGCTACCCTGTAAGGTAGGTGCCCGAGGAAAAAAAAATCTATATATTTCTAGAAACCTCGGCACTCAATAAGAAGAAAAGGAAGCTTTAGAGACGATAGAGTCGTTTTTTTGTATTGTATTGTTGTGTCCCACGAATGAGAACAACCTGTTATATGTATTTTTCTATGTTATGTATTTTTTCCTCCAATCAGGAATTTCCCTTGTTGTTGCTAGGTAGATCAGACTGTATGACGTTTGACCCTATGTCCCTCCCTTAGTTTGGCTCTTTACTTGGTTGCTCCTCCCTTCTTCCTCAGTTTAGTCTGCAGACACCATTACTGAAGATGCTTGTGTACTACCCTGTACAGATTTCTCCCTTTTACCTGCTGCTGCATTGTAACTAATACAATAATTTGGAAGAAAACAGCATCGTTTCTCCTGGTCTTCTCTACAGTTCAATGTCGGCTGAGTTAAGCTGTCTGTTGATGCCTGAGGGTGTGAGTACAAGCTATACAATTAGCTAAGTCTAGGGTCTCATTTACGTTTTGACCCTAGCATACCGGATTGCGTTTTAAACTTAGTACTTTTCCCAGCACCGCATAGCGTTACCGCTATGTGGTGCTGGATAACGCTGCCCCTAGTTACCCGATATTTACCTTTCCAACCAGGTACACAGGCAGCTGCTGGGAGTGCGCTTTACAGCGCCACACAGGAAACGCTGCAGACAGCGGTAACACTATGCGGTGCTGGGAAAAGTACTATGTTTAAAACGCAATCCGAAGGCTAGGGTCAAAACGTAAATGCGACCCTACTCTAAGAAGCTGATAGAACACTTGGGATTTGCAGCCTCTAGGAAGAGACAGAACATTTATTTTTGCAGCCCGTGGAAACAGATAACAGTCCAGAAGTGATAACATATTGATGTTTCGGCAACAATAGCCTGTTTCTGTGTGAGTGAAAACAATGTGTGTTACAACAACGAAAAGGTATGAATGAAAGTATATACATTTCATAAATGATTGACCAAACAAAATGAAATACAAACATCTGTGTAGTCTGAATGGGAGTAAAATACAATAAAAAACAAAAGTAAATCAAATGTAATAGCACAATAAATCAAAGGGAAGGAACTCGTTACCTATTCAGGCTATGTATATACTTGTGCTCTTGTGTTTGGGCGTGAGTACGCCATGTGAGTCCTAAAAGTGGCTAAAACTGTTAAGCCCCATCGACATCGCCGCCTATCATATAAGCGACGTAGAGGCGTGGCCTATCGGCGGCGTCATCGCCCCTACGTCGCTTTATGTAAAGGGGCGATGTCGGCGGTGCCGGGCGGTCCCCTGGTTTCAAAGCAGTGCTCTGAAACCAGGCGACCATCATGGGGCGATGTGTGCACATTGCCCCATGTAACCGGCTGCCAGCGACCTGTCAGGTGATGGGAGCCATGGGAGTCAGGTGATGGGAGCTCGCCGGCGCGGGGCTGGAGATGTCACCCCATGTAAGCGGGAGACGGCGACGCTGGCAGGGGGCCAAAAACGTGCTCGTACCCGCCAGTCGCCGCCAACATCCCCAGCCCCGTCGCCAGGTGTGACGGGGCCCTTAGTGTCAACAACGGAATCCTGTGAGAAGCAAGTATCTTGTGTTTGAAGCACAAAAACGAAGAAGGAAAATGAACAAATAATTATTAGAGAGAAGACGGGATGTATTAGAAAGAAAACTAAAAAAAATGTATATCAAAAAAATGTTAATAGAAAAAAATGTAGAAACAAAGAATTTACCAATCTTATCTTGGTATCGTGTATACTAACCAATACAGTCATACTGGCGCTGTAATGGGTTCTTCAGTAAGCTCAATGACTCGTGTGTAACCTATATGTGGAGGTTATTTCTCCTATCTACCAAAAAAGTGGAAAATAGATGTATAAATATGAAACTACCATTTATCGAGAAAGAGGTACAAAAGGAATCTTACCAAATGGGTTTTAGCCATTGGGCACGATCAGATAATGAATAATAGGTTGCTAATCTTATATCTCTTCTAAAGAGAAGAATAACGAGAATTAAGGTAGAGACATACACTGTGTGAAGAATCATTAGGCAAGTTGTATTGTAGAGGATTATTTTTATTATTGATGAACAACTATGTTCTCAATCAACCCAAAAGACTCATAAATATCACAGCTTAATATTTTTGGAAGTTGGAGTGTTTTTTTTTTTAGATTTGGCTATCTCAGGAGGATATATGTTATCTGCCAATTCATTTATAGATGCAGTACTCATTCCTGTTAATGACAAAATATGATTAAAGAATTGCAGCTAAGCTAAAAAGAGAAAAAGAAGACACTTAGCTTTATCAATGCGCATTCATAAACCACCCAGTCACCACGTTGAGGTGTGTCTTTTCAACTTTTCAAAGCATGCTTTCTGATGTCAACCTTCTAGTCTATTCTAGAAGAGGTTAATGTTTTTCAACCAGGCAGAGATTGCTAATGAATAACACCTTTTCTTGCCCCTACAGGTCTACATTCTCTATTGCTCGCAGGTATCAGATAGCCTATAAAAATGGGACCCAGTTGAAAAGACACACCTCATCATGGTGACTGGGTGGTTTATGAATGCGCATTAATAAAGCTAAGTGTCTTCTTCTAAGTGCAATTCTTTTATTATGTTTTGTCATTAACAGTGCCGCTTATTATATCTATTACTGTGCAGAATTATTAGGCAACTTAATAAAAACCAAATATATTCCCATCTCACTTGTTTATTTTCACCAGGTAAACCAATATAACTGCACAAAATTTAGAAATAAACATTTCTGACATGCAAAAACAAAATCCCAAAAAATTAGTGACCAATATAGCCCCCTTTCTTTATGATGACACTCAACAGCCTCCATCCATAGATTCTGTCAGTTGCTTGATCTGTTTACGATCAACATTGCGTGCAGCAGCCACCACAGCCTCCCAGACACTGTTCCCAGAGGTGTACTGTTTTCCATCCCTGTAGATCTCACATTTTAGGAGGGACCACAGGTTCTTTATGGGGTTCAGATCAGGTGAACAAGGGGCCATGTCATTATTTTTTCTTCTTTAAGGACCCTTTCACATCAGCGTTTTTTTCAAATCGCGGCAGATGCGGTGAAAAAACCGCATCTGCTGCGATTACCGCATACCGGCTGCACTTGCGGCACGGTTGTGGCTCGGTTGCGGTAAACGCCATACAAGGTATAGGCGAACTTGCAGCAGGTGCGGCAAGTGCGGTTTTGGCACTTGCGGCAGGTGCGGCCGCGAAAAAAAATGCTGTCAGCCGCGGTTTTTTTCGCGGCCGCACCTGCCGCAAGTGCCAAAACCGCACTTGCCGCACCTGCCGCAAGTCCGCCTATACCTTGTATGGCGTTTACCGCAACCGCACTTGCGTTTTTTCACCGCATCTGCCGCGATTTGAAAAAAAAGCTGATGTGAAAGGGCCCTTAGACCTTTACTGGCCAGCCACGCTGTGGAGTAGTTGGATGCATGTGATGGAGCATTGTACTGCATGAAAATCATGTTTTTCTTGAACGATACCGACTTCTTCCTGTACCACTGCTTGAAGAAGTTGTCTTCCAGAAATAGTCAGTGTGGAGCTCTCTGCCCTTTACTGATCCAGCCTCTGGCCCATCCATCTGACCCATCAAGAGTCACTCTCATTTCATCAGTCCATAAAACTTTTGAAAAATCAGTCTTCAGATATTTCTTGGCCCAGTCTTGACGTTTTATCTTACGTTTCTTGTTCAGAGGTGGTCGTTTTTCTGCCTTCCTTACCTTGGCCATGTCCCTGAGTATAGAACACCTTGTGCTTTTTGATACTACAGTAACGTTGCAGCTCTGAAATATGGCAAAACTGGTGGCAAATGGCATCTTGGCAGCTTCACGCTTGATTTTCCTCGATTCATGGGCAGTTATTTTCTGTCTTTTTTGCCCAACACGCTTCTTGTGACCCTGTTAGCTACTTGCCATGAAACGCTTGATTGTTCGGTGATCACGCTTCAAAAGTTTGGCAATTTCAAGACTGCTGCATCCCTCTGCAAGACATCTCACAATTTTGGACTTTTCAGAGCCTGTCACATCTCTCTTCTGACACATTTTGCCTAAGGAAAGTTATTTGCCTAATAATTAAGCACACCTTATATAGGGTGTTCATGTCATTACACCACACCCCTCCTCATTACAGAGATGCACATCACCTGATTTACTTAATTGGTAGTTGGCTCTCAAGCCTATACAGCTTGGAGTAGGACAACATGTATAAAAAGTATCATGTGATGAAAATACTCATCTGCCTAATAATTCTGCACACAGAGTAGTTCATGTTAAGAAAGACAAAACTCTTCAATGATATATGTTGAAAAAAAGAAAAAAAATCTGTTGTACGGTCATGGCCAAAAGTTTTGAGAATGATACAAATATTAATTTTAACAAAGTCTACTGCTTCAGTTTTTCTAATGGCAATTTGCATACACTCCAGAATGTCATAAAGAGTGATCAGCTTAACAGCAATTACTTGCAAAGTCAATATTTGCCTACAAAATGAACTTTAACCCCCAAAACACATTTCAACATCATTGCAGTCCTGCCTTAAAAGGAGCAGCTAACATCGTTTTAGTGATTGTTCCATTAACACAGGTGTGGGTGTTGATGAGGACAGGGTTGGCGATCAATCAGTCATGATTAAGTAAGAATGACACCACTGGACACTTTAAAAGGAGGCTGGTGCTTGGTATCATTGTTTCTCTTCAGTTAACCATAGTTATCTCTAAAGAAACACGTGCAGCCATCATTGCACTGCACAAAAATGGCCTAACAGGGAAGAGTATCGCAGCTAGAAAGGATGCACCTCTGTCAACAATCTATCGCATCATCAAGAACTTCAAGGAGAGAACTTCCATTGTTGTCAAATAGGCTCCAGGGCACCCAAGAAAGACCAGCAAACACCAGGACCGCATTTTAAAACTGTTTCACCTGCGGGATTGGACTACCAGCAGTACCGAGCTTGCTCAGGAATGGTAGCAGGCTGGTGTGAGTGCTTCTGCACGCACTGTGAGGCGGAGACTCTTTGAGCAAGGCCTGGTTTCAAGGAGGGCAGCAAAGAAGCCACTTTTCTCCAGAAAAAACACCAGGGACTGACTGATATTCTGCAAAAGGTACAGAGAGTGGACTGCTGAGGACTGGGGAAAGGTACAGGGAGTGGACTGCTGAGGACTGGGGGAAAGGTACAGGGAGTGGACTGCTGAGGACTGGGGTAAAGTCATTTTCTTTGATGAATCCTGTTTTCGATTGTTTGGGACATCTGGAAAACAGCTTATTCGGAGAAGAAGAGGTGAGCGCTACCACCAGTCTTGTCTCATGCCAACTGTAAACCATTCATGTGTGGGGTTGCTTCTCAGCCAAGGGAATCGGCTCACTCACAGTCTTGCCTAAAAACACAGCCATGAATAAAGAATGGTACCAGAATGTCCTCCAAGAGCAACTTCTCCCAACCGTCCAAGAGCAGTTTGGCGCCCAACAATGCCTTTTCCAGCATGATGGAGCACCTTGCCATAAAGCAAAGGTGATAACTAAATGGCTCAGGGAATAAAACAGAAATTTTAGGTCCATGGCCTGGAAACTCCCCAGATATTAATCCCATTGAGAACTTGTGGTCAATCATCAAGAGACGGGTGGACAAACAAAAACCCACAAATTCTGGCAAAATGCAAGCATTGATTATGCAGGAATGGAAGAATGGAAGAATGGAAGAATGGACGGCGATCAGTCAGGATTTGGTCCAGAAGTTGATTGAGAGCAGCCAGGGAGAATTGCAGAGGTCCTGAAGAAGAAGGGTCAACACTGCAAATATTGACTTGCTGCATTAACTCATTCTAACTGTCAATATAACCTTTTGGTATCATAATATGATTGCAATTATATTTCTGTATGTGATAGAAACATAAGACAAACACAAATAAAAACGAGAGAGCAGCAGATCATGTGGAAATATAATTTTGGTGTCATTCTCAAAACTTTTGGCCATGACTGTACATACATAAATTAATAGGGGACAAAGAACCTGTCATATGTCCCTACACTGATCGACTGTGCTGGCACAGCCTAAATGAAAAAAGGTAAGTGTGTAACCCTATAAGTATTAGTGCTGCAAGGCACCTTTAACTGAAGGAGTCAAGACACATCCCAGCTAGTGAAATAGCCTGTATGATTAAAGCGGGCTGCTTCAGGGAATATCTATGGAATCTGTTAGGCTAGGGTCACACCAGCTTTTACCCTTGCGTTCAGGGGGGTTCCGTTAAAAAAGTGTTCCCATTATGGTAACGCTGCCAATTAATTCCTATGGGTGATGGAAGCCCGAGAGCAGGTCAATTGCCGGCATGTAAGTGGCGGAGTTTGAAACCTTGCGCTATTTCCAAGCGCATCACATGATGCGCATGTCCACATCATGTGATGCGCTTGGAAATAGCGCAAGGTTTCAAACTCCGGCCTTTACATGCCGGCATTTGACCTGCTCTCGGGCTTCCATCACCCATAGGAATTAATTGGCAGCGTTACCATTACGGGAACACTGCGTTAAGGCTGCCAAATTCTATCTTTAAAAAGTAACCCCCCTGAACGCAGGCAATAGCACTGGTGTGACCCTAGCCTCATTCATGCAAAAGCCCCAACCAAGAATTGAGTGCATTTACTGTACTGGCTTTTCAGGAGGCTAACATTTATGAGTTAAAAATCATATTTTCAGTTGATCTTATATAATATTCTAATGTTCTAAGATAACGACCTTTGGGTTTTCATTGGCTGTAAGCCATAATCATCAACATTAACAGAAATAAACACATGAAATAGATCCATCTGTGTGTAATGACTCTATATAACATGTGCGTTTGTATTGAAATAAATGATCTCTTCGATGATATTCTGATTTAATGAGATGCACCTGTATATGAACATCCAGTCAAAATATGTGAACATTCAGTATAAAGGTGACATAACTTATAAGATTGATCCCTTGAACTATGATTCCTTGAGAAACCATTTACTTTTACAAATATTTTACTGTCCTATTATGTGTGGTGGTGGAAATGTTTCTTACAGTGTGAACATTTGAAGAGTGATGGCTTGAAAGCTCAGGTGACTTCTTCTCATGCATTCATTTTTGCAGCCCCTGGCACTTCAGGTGTTAAAGTGCATTGTAAATGATATCATTAGAATGTTCACGGCGGTTGTTACTCTCTGGGTGAACTCATTTGGAAGGCGTCAAAAAAGTTCCCATGAGTTAAAATTCTGACAGATCGCTGCTCTCACAATGTGGAGAACTCAACAGACGAGGAGCAAAGTATGAAAATGGAAGGATGAGTTTAAATGAAGAAAAAACATTTACTGCATCTCATTAAATCTTCAAAATAAAAAAAAAATTAATAATCAGATGCATATAGACTAATGGAGACCCCACTCCAAAAATGTAGTTAAAATAAAAAAGTCCTGAGTCAAAATGCCAAGGTGAAAGGTAGCAAGAAAAGAATAGTCCCTTTATAGGTGAAAAACATACACTGCTAGAAAAAATAAAGGGAAAAATGTTACCTGTTAAATGTTCCCTTTATTTCTTTGAGCAGTGTATTACTGGTTGATGACTGGGTCTGGGACTGCTCAAAAAAATAAAGGGAAAACTTAACATTTTTTCCCAAAATGTGTCTGACAGCAGCTACTTGTATCCCTGGATAAATAGAAACAGTAGTAATATCAATGCACATACAAAGGCAACATAGGGGGAAATGCAATACAGGTGGTTAATGTAATTAATAAACACAAACTGTATAAATAGTATTGGCCCCAAAATGCAAATATACTTGTGTGCAGAGAGAAAACAATCTCATCAAATAAAAAAAATCAATACGTCTATTGAGAATGACCCATGCCTAGAAATAATGATATACTTAGCCATTAACAACAGAAGGTGGAGCCTGTTGAAGCGCCAGAGGGCGTGAAACGGCAGTTGTTCATACCCCATCTTCCTTTCTGTTTTATGTCTCCTGTTACGAGCAAAAAAGAAACATAAAGATATACTTAGCCATTGCCTAGATCAAGCAGTCTTATGTTTCGCTCAGCTTCATCAGGGTGCCTGGGGACACATTCTCCATAGATGTACTGATGTTTTTTACTTTGATAAGGTTGTGTTCTCTTCTCGGCTAAGCATACATATAATATGGGGCTATAACTATTCATACTGTTTGCGTTTATTAATTACATTACCCACCTTTATTGCATTTCTCGTTATGTTGCTTATGCCTATACCTGCTTTGCTATTGCTATAATTGAGAGAAAACAATCTCATCAAAGTGAAAAATATCAACACATCTGTCACGATCTCCACTCTGCCCTTGTTTTTCACTATTGTTGTGTGACATGATCTCCACTCTGCCCTTGTTTTTCACTATTGTTGTGTGACATGATCTCCACTCTGCCCTTGTTTGTTACTATGGTTATGGACAGGGGCGTAACTAGAACTGGCAGGGCCCCATAGCAAACTTTTGAACGGGGCCCCCTCCAAGACACACCCCCAATGACACGCCCCTCCAAGACACGCCCTCAATGACACGCCCCTTCAAGACACACTCCCTTACAGGCCCCAGCAGTATATACAGCAGCCCCAGTGGTATACAGCAGCCTCCCCAGTGGTATATACAGGCCCCAGCAGTATTACAGCAGCCCCAGTGGTATATACAGGCCCCAGCAGTATTATAGCAGTCTCCCCAGTGGTATATACAGGCCCCAGGAGTATTATAGCAGCCTCCCCAGTGGTATATACAGGCCCCAGCAGTATTACAGCAGCCTCCCCAGTGGTATATACAGGGCCCAGCAGTATTACAGCAGCCTCCCCAGTGGTATATACAGGCCCCAGCAGTATTATAGCAGCCTCCCCAGTGGTATATACAGGGCCCAGCAGTATTACAGCAGCCTCTCCAGTGGTATATACAGGCCCCAGCAGTATTACAGCAGCCCCAGTGGTATATACAGGCCCCAGCAGTATTACAGCAGCCCCAGTGGTATACAGCAGCCTCCCCAGTGGTATATACAGGCCCCAGCAGTATTATAGCAGCCTCCCCAGTGGTATATACAGGCCCCAGCAGTATTATAGCAGCCTCCCCAGTGGTATATACAGGCCCCAGCAGTATTACAGCAGCCTCCCCAGTGGTATATACAGGTCCCAGCAGTATTATAGCAGCCTCCCCAGTGGTATATACAGGCCCCAGCAGTATTACAGCAGCCCCAGTGGTATACAGCAGCCTCCCCAGTGGTATATACAGGCCCCAGCAGTATTACATCAGCCTCCCCAGTGGTATATACAGGCCCCAGCAGTATTACAGCAGCCCCAGTGGTATATACAGGCCCCAGCAGTATTACAGCAGCCCCAGTGGTATACAGCAGCCTCCCTAGTGGTATATACAGGCCCCAGCAGTATTACAGCAGCCCCAGTTGTATACAGCAGCCTCCACAGTGGTATATACAGGCCCCTGGTGGTGGTATATACAGGGCCCCTGGTGGTGGTATATACAGGGCCCCTGGTGGTGGTATATACAGGGCCCCTGGTGGTGTTATATACAGGGCCCCTGGTGGTGGTATATACAGGCCCCTGGTGGTGGTATATACAGGCCCCTGGTGGTGGTATATACAGGCCCCTGGTGGTGGTATATACAGGCCCCTGGTGGTGGTATATACAGGCCCCTGGTGGTGATATATACAGGCCCCTGGTGGTGTTATATACAGGGCCCCTGGTGGTGGTATACAGGTCCCCTGGTGGTGTTATATACAGGGCCCCTGGTGGTGGTATACAGGGCCCCTGGTGGTGGTATATACAGGCCCCTGGTGGTGGTATATACAGGCCCATGGTGGTGGTATATACAGGCCCCTGGTGGTGGTATATACAGGCCCCTGGTGGTGGTATATACAGGCCCCTGGTGGTGGTATATACAGGCCCCTGGTGGTGGTATATACAGGGCCCCTGGTGGTGGTATACAGGTCCCCTGGTGGTGTTATATACAGGGCCCCTGGTGGTGGTATACAGGGCCCCTGGTGGTGGTATATACAGGCCCCTGGTGGTGGTATATACAGGCCCATGGTGGTGGTATATACAGGCCCCTGGTGGTGGTATATACAGGCCCCTGGTGGTGGTATATACAGGCCCCTGGTGGTGGTATATACAGGCCCCTGGTGGTGGTATATACAGGCCCCTGGTGGTGGTATATACAGGCCCCTGGTAGTGGTATATACAGGCCCCTGGTGGTGGTATATACAGGGCCCCTGGTGGTGGTATATACAGGTCCCCTGGTGGTGGTATACAGGGCCCCTGGTGGTGGTATATACAGGCCCCTGGTGGTGGTATACAGGGCCCCTAGTCGTGGTATATACAGGCGGCCTGTGTCCCTCGTGCCCCGGTGAAGCGGGGGGGAGGTGCTAGTGGTGCCGGCCGGGTGAGAAGCAGGGGGGGGGAACGTGCTAGTGGTGGGCGCCTGCCGGGTAAGAAGCGGTGGGGGTGGCGGGTGCTACTGGTGCCGGCTGGGTGAGAAGCGGGGAGGGGGGGTGCTGGTGGTGCCGGCCGGTGGGAAGCGCACAATTACCTGCTCTGCTTCTCCCGGCTTTTGGTGGGGCGGGCACTGCTGCGCGGCTGCAGGAAGTGATCACTGCAGCTCCTCTTCCGGCTCCTCTTCCGGCTCTATCGGGGTCGCGGCGGGCGGCTGGGGGTACAGGCAGCAGGGCCCCGGGGAGCTCGGGGCCCCCCAGGGGAGCTCGGGGCCCGCCGATCGCGGTACTTACGCCACTGTACCGCAATGACCGGCATAGCAGACGTAGCGGCGCTGGGTCCGGGCCCCCACAAGCGCCGGGCCCCAAAGCGACTGCTACGTCTGCTATGCCGGTAGTTACGCCCCTGGTTATGGAAGCTCTCAGTCTGTGTTGTAATCACCTGAGTTCACTTTCCCCTGATCAGGCCTCTACTTAAGCAGGCTTGCCCCTTCATTCAGTGTAAATTGTACACTTGACTGTGTGTATAGGTTTGATCTTCCTGTGCTCTGTGCCTGACTCATTCTGACTTTATTCCCTAACCTGACTTTGACCATTTGCCTGTGACCTGACTACTCTTATTGCCTGCCCTATGTTTTATCCTTCTGGTTTTCCTGACTTTGGCTTGTGAATTGAACTTCATCTCCGATTGCCACTTGCTGTTTCTGCACTAATTCCTGGACCTGACCTTGGATCGTTTTGACCTCCCTTTACTTCCAGTAAGTAGTATTATTATATTTACTTTCAATTATTGTTGTCTGTTTCTTCACCTCTGAGACTTAGCTATTTCCATAGTGACTCACATCACAACATCTGTGGAGAGTGCCCCATGCATAGAAATAATGACATACATAGCTGCTACCTAGATCATGCGTTCCCATGTTTCGCCCTGCTTCATCAGGGTTCATGGAGACTCATTCTCTATAGCTGTACTGATATATTTTACTTTAAGAAGATTGTTTTCTCTTCTCAGCTCAGCTTATGCAATCTTGGGCTATTACTATAATGTTTGCAACTGTTAATGACATTACCCACCATTATTGCATTTCTCTTTATGTTCTTATACCTATACCTGCATTGCTATTACTATAATCGAGAGATCACAATCTCTTTAAAGTAAAAAATATAAATAAATCTTTGGAGACTGGCCCATGCACAGAAATAATGACATACTTAGATGTTGCCTAGATCAAGCGTTCCCACGTTTCACCCTGCTTCATCAGGGTTCACGGAGACTCGTTCGCCATAGCTGTACTGATATTTTTTACTTTGATAAAATAGTTTTCTTTTCTCAGCTAAGCATATGCATTCTGGTGCTATTACTATACTGTTTGCATTTATTAATTTCATTACCCACCTTTCTTCCATTTCTCTCTATGTGCTTATACCTTTACCTGCATTATTATTACTATAATTGAGAGAAAGCTATCTCATCAAAGTAAAAACAAATATCAATACATCTATGGAGAATGCCCCATGCATAGAAATAATGACATACATAGCTGCTACCTAGATCATGCGTTCCCATGTTTCGCCCTGCTTCATCAGGGTTCATGGAGACTCATTCTCTATAGCTGTACTGATATATTTTACTTTAAGAAGATTGTTTTCTCTTCTCAGCTCAGCTTATGCAATCTTGGGCTATAACTATAATGTTTGCAACTGTTAATGACATTACCCACCATTATTGCATTTCTCTTTATGTTCTTATACCTATACCTGCATTGCTATTACTATAATCGAGAGATCACAATCTCTTTAAAGTAAAAAATATAAATAAATCTTTGGAGACTGGCCCATGCACAGAAATAATGACATACTTAGATGTTGCCTAGATCAAGCGTTCCCACGTTTCACCCTGCTTCATCAGGGTTCATGGAGACTCATTCTCTATAGCTGTACTGATATATTTTACTTTAAGAAGATTGTTTTCTCTTCTCAGCTCAGCTTATGCAATCTTGGGCTATTACTATAATGTTTGCAACTGTTAATGACATTACCCACCATTATTGCATTTCTCTTTATGTTCTTATACCTATACCTGCATTGCTATTACTATAATCGAGAGATCACAATCTCTTTAAAGTAAAAAATATAAATAAATCTTTGGAGACTGGCCCATGCACAGAAATAATGACATACTTAGATGTTGCCTAGATCAAGCGTTCCCACGTTTCACCCTGCTTCATCAGGGTTCACGGAGACTCGTTCGCCATAGCTGTACTGATATTTTTTACTTTGATAAAATAGTTTTCTTTTCTCAGCTAAGCATATGCATTCTGGTGCTATTACTATACTGTTTGCATTTATTAATTTCATTACCCACCTTTCTTCCATTTCTCTCTATGTGCTTATACCTTTACCTGCATTATTATTACTATAATTGAGAGAAAGCTATCTCATCAAAGTAAAAACAAATATCAATACATCTATGGAGAATGACCCATGCATAGAAATAATTACATACTTAGATGCTGCCTGAATCAAGCGTTTTGCCCTGCTTCATCAGGGTGTATGTGAACTCATTCTCAGTAGATGTACTGATATTTTTACTTTGATAAAGTTTTCTTTTTCTCAGCTAAGACTTTACATTCTGGAGCTATAACTATTATACCCTTTGCATTCATTAATTACATTACCCTCCTATATTGCATTACTCTCTATATTCCTTATGCATATACATGCATTGCTATCACTATGATTCCAGATTATCCACTGGTAAAAGTGGCTGCTGTTGTACACATTTTGGATCAATTTATGACTCTCTCCTATGAGTTCCTTTGCTTCATTGCTCTATGTATAGTCCGATATTTTCATAAGAAGAGAAATCTCATGTCCTCAGCACCCACCTATCACAATCTCCACACTACTTTTTTCTTCTTTACTAGGTTGTTGTGGAGACTGTCAATCTGGACTGTCTCTGTGCTGCAATCACCTACATTCCAGCTCACTTGATTACAACTCTACTTAAGCACGTTTGCTGCCCGATTCTGTGTCAGTTGTACATTTGCCTTTGGAGGTGTAGGATTGATCTCTCTGTGCTCTGAGCCAGACCGTGCCTGATTAGTTACCTTACTAGGACTTGACTCTCTGCTTGTGACCTGATTCCTCTTTCTGCCTGCTCCTCTGTATTCTGTTTTGTCCCTCTGGTTTCCTGACTTCAGTTTCAATTGGACTTCGCTTTTGGATATCCCTAGCTGTTACTGCGCCATTTCCTGGACCAGACCTCGGATTGTTTTTACCTCTCTTTACTACCTGTAAGTAGTAATATTATTATATTTACTTTCAGTTATTACAGTCTGTTTTCTGCACATCAGAGATTAGTTATTACTGTCATGAGGACCATTCCTTGGTTATCTGCATTATTACTGTCATGACTCATGTCATATCATCAATCTCTGCAGCATATGAATATACAACATGGAGTCATGATAGGAAAGGAAGTGAAAACATTGGAGTCATGCGCCATGTATACAGTGTATCCTATGAGTGCTCTTGGCAGTGTGGCGCCCCACGTAGTCAGGCATCACAGAGGGGTATTGCACCCGTAAAAGAAGTGTAATTTCCCCAGCTGCAAGTGGACCCTAGGTTGGTGGGTGGGCCCCATTCCTGCACTCCCACATTAGAATAGGAGTAGGAGGTTACCTGGGAGGGAGATATATTCACCTCTAGGGGGAACAGAGGAGGTCAGTCAGGAGAAAGAATAGTCAGACAATGGACGTCTGAGAGAGCGGAGTAGTTGGAGGAGGAGGAGAAGAAGGAGTGTGGAACGAGGCGGAAGGTTTTATCCGAATGGCTCTATGCTGCTCCAGAGGAAAGGAGTAAGAGGGTCTTGAGGAGATCCTGAAAGAGGGCGCCTGATGCGAGGAATCTGGGCCCTAGAGAGAAAGAGGGAATCCCAGTGTGGAGCAACCATACTCCAGAGGATTCTCCAGTCCACCATGGGAACTCCTGGCCCAAGGAACATGCCAAGGTCTATCTTTGCAGTCGGCAACCGGCTGCTGTGGCCCGTTTATCGCCACAGCACCCTCCCAGACGAAGCGGTCTACCTGCTTCCTCACCACAAGGGAGAGGACCCCCAAGACTATCTACACGGAGCCATTGGGTATAGACTCATCCTAGGCGGGGAAGAAAGGACATGGGCTCGTCAACTAAGGTTTACCTCAGGTCCCACCATACCACCTGGGATCCACTTGCAGCCACCCATAGATCTACCTGTTACTTTAACAACTGTTGCTGAACTGTGGACTCTGTATTTGCTACTGAACGTTTGCAGTAAAGTACCCAAGAGAAAGTGACTTTGCTTGTGTGTGGTTATCTCCATCAACCTGTTCCCTTGCAGGAACGCTGCCCCGGAGGACCAGCTCCACCCGGAAGGAACTTTGCCATCTCAGCCGCATTACTATCAACCTCCGGAGGACTGTGGTGGCGCTGGTGACCCATCACCAGGTACTACAGGTGGCATCACATGACAAACTCTAATCCCCTGTACATACACCCCTTTTTGAAGTGTCATCCAGGCCACTGGCTCAGGCGCTGCCACCCGTGACATCTCCTGTGAGAACACCCACCGAGACTGATACCCGAGTACCCCAGGGACTGGGGCTCGACAGCAGCCAAACTGCAAAATACATTTTGTGCAATATTGGCTACTACTGGAGCATATACATTTTAAGAATCCCTAATTAATGTTATTCTTGTTTAAAATTTTTAAACTATTGTTTTGTATATAGTGCCAATGCACAACTGCGTGTCTCCTAGATCTTAGAGAGTTAACCAAATAATAGCTTGATCATGCTGTTAGGGATTTGCTTTCAGTCATGGAAAGGTGTAAAGAGCTACAAAATAAAGGCAAAATGAATAATAGGGTAATAAATATAAAAAGAAGTATTAGGCTGATATCAGAAAACACAACATTAGAAGAAAAAATTGGCCCCAAAAATATAGAAGAAATTTGTGTCACTCACCATCCTTAAAAATAAGTCTTTATTTTTCCATATTAAAATATATGCAGAAGATCATAGGAGGTGTACAGGCAACAGGTGTTTCACTTTGTTAGTAAGCTTCAACAAGACTCCTGAGGAGAAGCATGCCAAGAACGCGAAACGGCTGTCATCCATATGCCTTCTGTACTCTCCTGCATGGGTTTTAAAGGGAACCTGTCAGCTACTTTATGCCCCCCCCGGCTATCACTGTCTGCACCTGCAGCTTCATAATATTATTCTAACCATCCCTGTCTGAGCTCATAGTGTAATGTTAAAGGTGAAAAAAAGCATTTATACACTTACATTTTCTTATGTAAAACAGTCAGTATGTAGAAAGCTTGGAGAACGTAGTCACTTTGGCAGGTTAATAGTTAACATTTCTGTTGAATGACAGAGATGCTGCGGAACCTGTGTGATGTCACTATAATAAGTCTCCATAGCCCATAATGAGTTTGCTCGCTTAGCTCTGGCAACTTTGGTCACATAATAATAATATAATAATTTATTCATTTATATAGCGCTACTAATTCCATAGCACTTTACATACATGAGTAATGCTGTCTCTCTTGGAGCTCACAATCTAAACATCCTATCGGTATGATCATTACATCACACAGGTCCTTTATACAGAGAAGTTTTCTGTGAGTTAACTATTAACCTGCCAAAGTGACTACATCCTCCAAGGTGTAGTCTGACTGCCTCATTCACTTAAGAAAATGTAAGTGTATAAATACTTTTTTCACCTTTCACCTTACACTATGAGCTCAGACAGGGATGGTTAGAATAGTATTATGAAGCTGCAGGTGCAGATAGTGATAGGTGGGGGGGGCATAAACAACCTGACAGGTTCCCTTTAATATGGGAAAATAAAGAATTATTTTTAAGGATGGTGAGTGCCACTTGAATGTCTTCTATTTTTTTTATTCCATAAATCAATAACTAAGTTGTGTACCTTGATGAATGGCATGAAGCTACAACAACTTTATCTAACACTCTCTGGAATTGTCAGAACACGCTTCTGTGTAAAGGGAGCGGAGCAGAGGTGAGAATTTGGGGCAGTGTTTCTCGTCAAAAAGAATGACACAAGTAGACAAAGGACATGTATAGTAGTCAAAGAACATCTCCAAAAGAAGACTAAAGCTTAATTCAAAAAGACCAATGCTTTGTAGGAATGCAGATGTTAGCTCTAAGCCGTCAAGGTATTCAGTAGTAAATCCATTTTCTGTTTCTAAAGAAGACAACCAGATAGGAAAGAAAGAATTAATAAAAATGTAGATATACATATACCGTATATAGTTGAAACCCGAAGTTTACATACACTATATAAAAAGACACCGATGCATGTTTTTCTCACTATCTGACATGAAATCAAAATTTTGGGTCAATTAAGATTAACATAATTATTAATATTTGCCAAATGCCAGAATAATAAGAGAGAATGTTTTAAGACATTTTTATTACTTTCTGCAACGTCACAAGTTTACATGCACTAAGATTACTATGCCTTGAAACAATTTGGGACAGCCCATATGATGATGTGGAAGCTTCTGATAGGTTTATTGACAATATCTGAGTTAATTCGAGACACACCTGTGGATGTATTTTAATGCACACCTGAAACACACTGCTTCTTTCTGTAGCATCATGGGAAACTCTGAAGAAATCAGCCAAGATATCAGGAAGAGAATTGTGGACTTGGGCAAGTCTGGTTTATCCTTGGGTGCAATTATGTAGCCACAAAGTAAAAACCCAACAGCAATATTAGTTTTCTTCTGTAAGGTTAGTTTTCTCCAAGATCATCATAAATATAGCAATTATTATAAAAATATAATTGCAATTGAAGGCGATATCGCAGTTTTTACTAGAAGTCCTGAAAGGCTGTCAATAGGCAAAAATGTTATATGTAATTTACAATATTTCAAGATCTTGAATATTTCAAGAATACTGTCATGCTACTGCCAAGGCCTGGCTGTGAGGAAAGTGACGGAGCACGTATGACCACCATACTCTGCTCAGTAGATGGACATGCATGTTGTAATACACTTTGAACACTAGTTGGCACCATAATTTGCAAGTAAATAATTTATTTTGGAACATCAAGTAAATTGGAACCAATAAATATGATATTTTAAAAGAAAAATTCCAAACAAATTATACCAATTGTCTTTTTGCTTTGTAATTAAAATATTGCATTAAAGGGCATATAAAAAAAAAGTGCCCAAGCACTAACAGGCAGGTAGCTGCCACCTAGTTGGCACTGTTCACCACCATTCATTCCCTCCACAGAACGGACACAGACCTCTCCTGACGGGGATAGCATGGTGGGGTAAACAGAGCAGAGGTGGCTTTTCCGCTCTGCTCTGTGTAAGTGGACGCATAGCCGTCGTTACACTGATTGACAGCTACTTGATTGGGGGAGCTGGCTGTCAATCAGCATGATGTCAGCTATGCGCCCGTCTACCGAGGGAAGAACCTGACCCCAGGTTGTTGTGATGTCAGCGGAAGCTGGAAAATGGCCGACAGGAGCGTCAGAGGTTACCGGCACCAGGCACAACAGGCGAACAGGTGCCAGCTACCTGCCGGTTAATGCTTAGGTGCAATTCTTTTTATTATTTCGGATGACGCTTTTAGGTTTATACAGTTAGGGCCAGAAATATTTGGACAGTGACACAAGTTTTGTTATTTTAGTTGTTTACAAAAACATGTTCAGAAATACAATTATATATATAATATGGGCTGAAAGTGCACACTCCCAGCTGCAATATGAGAGTTTCCACATCCAAATCGGAGAAAGGGTTTAGGAATCATAGCTCTGTAATGCATAGCCTCCTCTTTTTCAAGGGACCAAAAGTAATTGGACAATGGACTCTAAGGACTGCAATTAACTCTGAAGGCGTCTCCCTCGTTAACCTGTAATCAATGAAGTAGTTAAAAGGTCAGGGGTGGATTCCAGGTGTGTGGTTTTGCATTTGGAAGCTGTTGCTGTGACCAGACAACATGCGGTCAAAAGAACTCTCAATTGAGGTGAAGCAGAACATCCTGAGGCTGAAAAAAAAGAATAAATCCATCAGAGAGATAGCAGACATGCTTGGAGTAGAAAAATCAACAGTTGGGTACATTCTGAGAAAAAAGGAATTGACTGGTGAGCTTGGGAACTCTAAAAGGCCTGGGCGTCCACGGATGACAACAGTGGTGGATGATCGCCGCATACTTTATTTGGTGAAGAAGAACCCGTTCACAACATCAACTGAAGTCCAGAACACTCTCAGTGAAGTAGGTGTATCTGTCTCTAAGTCAACAGTAAAGAGAAGACTCCATGAGAGTAAATACAAAGGGTTCACATCTAGATGCAAACCATTAATCAATTCCAAAAATAGACAGGCCAGAGTTAAATTTGCTGAAAAACACCTCAAGAAGCCAGCTCAGTTCTGGAAAAGTATTCTATGGACAGATGAGACAAAGATCAACTTGTACCAGAATGATGGGAAGAAAAAAGTTTGGAGAAGAAAGGGAACGGCACATGATCCAAGGCACACCACATCCTCTGTAAAACATGGTGGAGGCAACGTGATGGCATGGGCATGCAAGGCTTTCAATGGCATTGGGTCACTTGTGTTTATTGATGACATAATAGCAGACAAGAGTAGCCGGATGAATTCTGAAGTGTACCGGGATATACTTTCAGCCCAGATTCAGCCAAATGCTGCAAAGTTGATTGGACGGCGCTTCATAGTACAGATGGACAATGACCCCAAGCATACAGCCAAAGCTACCCAGGAGTTCATGAGTGCAAAAAAGTGGAACATTCTGCAATGGCCAAGTCAATCACCAGATCTTAACCCAATTGAGCATGCATTTCACTTGCTCAAATCCAGACTTAAGACGGAAAGACCCACAAACAAGCAAGACCTGAAGGCTGCGGCTGTAAAGGTGTGGCAAAGCATTAAGAAGGAGTAAACCCAGCGTTTGGTGATGTCCATGGGTTCCAGACTTAAGGCAGTGATTGCCTCCAAAGGATTCGCAACAAAATATTGAAAATAAAAATATTTTGTTTGGGTTATGTTTATTTGTCCAATTACTTTTGACCTCCTAAAATGTGGAGTGTTTGTAAAGAAATGTGTACAATTCCTACATTTTCTATCAGATATTTTTGTTCAACCCTTCAAATTAAACGTTACAATCTGCACTTGAATTCTGTTGTAGAGGTTTCATCTCAAATCCAATGTGGTGGCATGCAGAGCCCAACCCGCGAAAATTGTGTCACTGTCCAAATATTTCTGGCCCTAACTGTACATTTCAAGACAAATTCTGCATTAAGAAATACAAAAATATTCTAAATACTACCGAATTTTTCGTTTTTGCCTGAACCATGTTTTCACGCTGCTTCTTGTCACTGACATTTTACCTACTTCATGAACTTGTGGGAAAGTGTTTGCCCTTTTCAGACTCGGGACACTGGACGTGAACATAAGTTCTCTTGAGAAACAAAATTTTCAGTGAATTTCACACGGTGTCTGAAATACATTTTCCACCAGAGTCGATCATTTTTGCTTCAAGGAAAATACTTTTTAGACTAGTGTCTGCTCCTGAGATCCTGTGATGTCACAGATACGACTCGTCTTCACCACTGAATCTATCTTCATTGTTACTTTACGTGTTCTGGTAATTCTACGATTCCTCATTGTCTTACAGAAGAGCCCTGGGGCCGTGGTGGAAAGACGTCTGATGTGTTCTACAGAATGGTATGAAATATGAAGGACATCTTAACCCCTTAACAGCCAGGCCTGAAAGGACTTTAACCAGCTGCATTATTTTTTTAGTTTTCTTGACTCTTAGCATTTTTATTTTTTTACTAACATGATGGTCTAAGTCATGGTTTTATTCAGGAAACTGTGTTATTTTTTAAAGGGAACCTGTCAGCTCGTTTTTACCCCCAAAGCTTTCACTACCTGTCCCTGCAGCTTCCTACTACATCCCTAAGCATCCCTGTCTGACCTATAACTGTCCTATAATGATTGTAAAAGATGACTTGATACCAACATGGCTGTATGGTAATTAATCTTCATGACTACATATGTTGTCACACTGGGAGTTCTCCACGACGGCATTCTCCCCCCTCACTGCTGGTATCACACCCTGGTAGGGACGATCATTCAGTCAGGAGCGCACTACCGATTCCAAATTCTTGTTCCTCCTTCCGGTGATGACGCACTGCCGACGTGTCATTTCCGATCTGGTGCATTGTGGAGTGTGGGGCATCTTATATGTAGTAAGGCTAGGGTCACACTTGGCATGCATTTTTTGGGTGGCTTAAAAAAAGCATACGTTTTCCCATGCGTTTTAAGGGTGCCAAATAGGTGATTTTTAAGTCATCTGACTCTTGTAAGTGTTCCCAAAAACGCATGCAAAAATGCATGTGTCACATGTATACCATGCAGAAACGCATGCGTTTTTGTCTAAGAACATTTGTGGGATGGGACATGTAGATTTGGAATGGTAAAAATCACTAAACCACACCCCGCACCCAATAAAAAGGTGAGTAAAAATGGGGGTGTTGCCCATTGCCATACAGATAGTTGTTGTCTCATATTTGGCCTGTGTGTGCTCTCAGCTTCTGATGGATGCACTTGTATTTGAAATAGAATTCCTGATTCTGCGACGTCAGCAGCTGAGACGTCAGCGACACACTCGATTGTGGGTCCATGAGGTCAATCTGTTACGACCTCACCATGGAGCATTCCATGTGCTCTACAACCAACTCCGGAGCTTCCCTCGCAAGTTCCAGTGCTATCTGAGGATGTCATCCCCACCTTTGATGCCCTCCTGGACCTCATGAGTGGAGAGCTGAGTCGCAAGGACACCCGTCTCCGGAAAGGCCATCTCACCTGCTCAGCGCCTCGTTGTCACACTGAGATATGTGTTGCTGGGCTGTTGGGGTATGTAATCTCCCCACATCATACATATATGTTTTAAGCTGTTGAGTGGGTGGTCTGGTCCTATTTCGAGTGGGGATGTGATATTGTGCTGTAGGTTCCATGCACACAGCCATGGCACATTATTTTTGGCAGGGTCACAATTCATGTATAGTAGAGTATGTATAGCATGTGCCGCAGTCCGAGGTCCTGTAGGCATTTACATTAGATCTATGGCAATGTGCTGCCCATAGATCTAATGTAAATGCCTACAGGACCCTGGACAGCGGCACATACTGTACGTACATTACGTATAGTATGTGTGCAGCTGACAGGGGAGCTGCGGCTTAATTGATAAAATTCTACAGAGCCGACAATAGCCGGCTTACTGTAAATGCTGTATTAACCCATGACATGCCCACAGGAGTGGGCAGCATGTCTCTAGGGGGGTTGGGCACCCCCTAGAGACATGTTGCCCACAACTATTATTAATATTTCATCTTTTATTAAACTGTTAATGCTTTGTTCATCCCTGCGGGATCAGGGATGAACAAAGTCCACGGTAACCGCATTGCTCAGGATTACACATCCTGAGCAATGCGGTTACCGCATTGCGGGTCAGAGAACCACTCCAAAAACTGCATCCTGAATGATTTTTCACGCAGGCTGCAGATCCGGAGTCGGGAACCGGATTTGCTTGTAAAGCAATCCGGTTACCATAATGGGCTCCTATGGGGAGCGGTTCCTGCTCCGGTTTTGAGCTTTTTGAAAGCTCAAGACCAGATCAGGTTTTAAAATAAAAAACGCATGTGTGACCCTAGCCTAACACATCTCACACACAATTTACCCATTAATTGATTGGCAAATTACAGAAACAAGGCCTGGAACGTTCCAATGATGTTTGACAAATATTACGCCCTGCACATGTCACCATGTGTCCAGGGACAGATATGAGGCAGGACATGGCACGTTCGGAACACATCCACGCATTCTAAATTGGCCCCTACATTACTGTAAGACATTGACAAGTGTACTCCTAAAAACACCCCCAACACAGTAACATTTTGCACATTTCACTTACACGTTTTGCAGGAACTCCGAACAAGGCAAGCTTGATGAGGAGGTCTGCCAAAAAAAGGAATATGTTGCAACATTACATACACATGGTGACATATGCGTAATAACACTTGAGGACACATAAGGCAAGGGGGGAACAACTGACATATGCACAAACACTATCAGTAAAGGCTCAGGTCACCCAAAGTGGCCACATCATTTGATACGAAGATTTGGGCCACAATGCTGAAGTAAGGACACCGGGAGCTACGTGTTTGAGGGCACATGACAGCTGCTTGATGGGCAAACACATGCACACACCAAATAGAATTGTGTGTCCAAAATAACAGGCCTTCACTTTAAGACTGTGCGCACATAGCTGCAGCTACATAACACACTATCAGAAGAGGCTTACATTTTGTGGACCACAAATTGTGGCCCACTTCACAACACACGCAAATGTGCAGACAATTGTGTAGGGGATAAGGGAGCTGAGGGCAGGAGTCAGGAGCCATGTTTAATGGGCAGGTACACATGAAGTGATGCAGCAAAGGCCAATCACACCCACACAGTGTGGAGATGTGTTGCACACATGAGTGACGTCTACGCCTACACATGTGAAACATGACATGCTTCACCCTCAATTTGTATGACCACAGTGTAAAGGAAATATGCGTCTGTGTGATAGCAACTCACAGAAGAGGAAGATGAGGATATCGAGTCCTCCAGGGTCACCATCTCCACAGAATAGGTGTCAGACGACATCTAAACAACACATGTAGAAACATTATGTGAACATGGCTGCCACAGCACAAAATCCCACAAAAGTCATGAAAGCATGTTTGCCAAACATTTGTACATACCTTGGATGATGATGCTGGCCACCTTCACTGAACACACTGGGGGGAAGGTCAGCCTTCCTCATGCCCTTCCCCCTATTTATGGCCTTGATTGCTCAGATGAGGATGATTTGCATTTTCCCCACTTAAAATACCCTATTTCAAAAAGCATGCGAATTTGCATGTGTCTTTTGGACACATGCGTTTTTGCATGCGTTTCCCAAAGGGCCCCATGTTAAAAAAAAAAGCATGCGTTTTTGAAAAAGCCCCAAAAAACGCTGCATGCAGTATTTTTTGGTGCTGGGACAAAAACGCATCCCAAAATATGCATGGTGTATTTAGACATGCGTTTTTGCTATTGGGGCATGCGTTTTTTGTATGGGGGCCTACGGATGCGTTTTTGCATGCGTTTTCTGAAAACACACGTCTCAAAAACGCATGTAAAATATGCAAGTGTGATGCTAGCCTAATTCAAATAATATAGCATAGGAAAATTTGGTTTAAGAAAATTTGAGAAAATTGAGATACTTAGCATTATTGAAATGGCCATATCCATAATCCGCCCAGTTGCCAACTTCAAGGCGTATCTTGTAACTGGGTCCCTTTCTAAATGTTTTTTAACTATGTTTGAATCCTCTTTTGTAGGCAGCTGATACCAGAGAACAATAGAAATTTTACACCATAGGGTGTGAACCCATATCAAAATATAAGTAATATATGCAGCATTCACTCAGTAAGTATAGGTGCAGCATCTAAACACAAATTAAATACAATATAGTACATGGCATCCTATATTTAGTAATTGAAATAATATGGCATAGGAAAATTTGGTTTAGGAAAATTTGAGAAAATTGAGATACTTAGCATTCTTGAAATGGCCATATCTATAATTCGCCCAATTGCTAACGTCGAGGCGTATCTCGAAACTGGGTCCCTATCTAAATGTTTTTTACCTATGTTTGAATCTTTGGACATGTTCTGACATGCTGAAAATGTTGCCCAAGTGATGTATTTCTCACCAGCTTTGTGCAGTAAATTCATTGTTCTACAGTTCAAGAAAGATGAATGTAGTTTCATGAAAACTCATAACCACAAAACCATTGTGCTGAAAACATATGGAAAAATGAAGCATGGTTTAGAGTCCCCATTTAAAGGGAATCTGTCAGTAGGTTCATCCCTCCTAAACCATCTACATGGGCATGTAGGTCTTAGAAAGATGAATAAAATGATACATTGATATCTGCAATCCGATATTTTAATCCAGAGAAATCTACATTTTTCTTATATGCAAATGAGCTGGTATGATCTATGAGCTGAAAATAGATCTCCCTGGGAATAGTCCTCCAGTGCTTATTGTAAATGAAAGGTTGCGTTACCAAAGTGAGACAAGTAATGACTGACAGTCTACGTTTGTATAAAAGAGAAAGAGACCAGGAGCGCTCCTGGGTGAATCCTGGTGGTCCAGTGGGGTCAATGGGGGAGATAGAGTAATGCTTATCTCAAGGGGTTGTGCACCCTTGTACAACCCAGATAGACAGCGCTGAGGTGAGACGCTAGAAGCTGCTTTTCCATGAGGCTATTGTGGGCTTGGAACTCATGACTAGAAGGACGTCCCCGGAAGTGACTGCACAGTCCTTCACCCATCTCTGCTGTCTATGTGGTGCAGTTTCCTTGCTTAAAATATCTGTGGTATGTGTAACAGCACAGTCCTCCACCCATCTCTGCTGTCTATGTGGTGTTTTTTCCCTGCATAAATATACTGTATTCCATTATGAATGTACCTCTCCATTTCACTGCCCCCTACTGTTTTATGACCCTTTGTGTTAGCTGGCTGTGAATCACCATGTGTCTATGGCCTGATTGGTGATGGGCTTATGAAGCTTAGCTCCCTCCCCCTGCTCCTCACATGAATTCAGTTTTTGAGAGCATATCTGGGGCCAATATTAGTCTGCTCCAAAGTGGCTGTTTAAAGTAATCCTAAACCCACAAACTGACCCCCCCGTATCTTTCTACCTGTCCCTGCACCCCCTCTTATCATTTCTAGCCATCCCTTTTGCAGAAAAAAATCGCTTTTGTAAAGTAGAAAAAAGTTATATTACTTTGTCCTGTGTGAGTTCTCTCTTTCTGAGGAAGCCGCAATGGGCGGGGCCTGTGTGCTGCTGCCTTTTAATTATGCACGGCCCTCTCTGCTTCTAAGAGCCTGGCCGCGTCATGAAAGGGGCGGGGATAAATCGCGTCATGCCGGAGCCCCGCCCCCTTTCATGACGCGGCCAGGCTCTTACCAAGGCAGCAACCTGAGAGGGGCGTGCATAATTACAAGGCAGTAGCAGACAGGCCTGCCTATTGCGGCTTCCTCAGAAACAGAGAACTCACACAGGACAAAGTAATATAACTTTTTCTCTACTTTACAAAAGCAATTTTTTCTGCTAAAGGGATGGCTAGAAATGATAAGAGGGGGTGCAGGGACAGGTCTAAAGATAAGGGGGGGTCAGTTTGTGGGTTTAGGATCACTTTAAAGTGGCAAAATATGAAATAGACCAGAAATGGACCGGAATTGACTGGGATAGGCTGGAAGATAATGACATAGAGGGCCACTCAAACAATGTGTATAACTCTATTCACTACTAATCTTTACCATGTCTTATTTCATTGTCTGTTTTCCTATGTGCTTTCACCACCAACTTTTATCATCCTATTCCCCCTCCATCACCACTCATTTACATCAGACCCTCTCTCCTGCCTACCCTATGTACAGCTCCCATGCTATTTTCTTTTTACTGAAGACTCTCAGCCCATCATATTCCAAAGTTTGTCATAACAAATCATGTCCTAAATCCAAAAACTATCTGCTCTTTCTCTTTTTACTGCTGCTCCTGTCAGGTGATATCTCTCCCAACCCTGGTCCGCCCTCTGCTAACTTCAACCCCCCTCTCACCTCACACAGAAACCCCATTAACCTTATTACCATTACATGCACACCTTCATCTCCCTCTTTTAACCCTGCTGTTCTGTTCCCATGTACTATACACTTATATTGCTCCTGGGTCCCTATGGCCTGGTTTATTAAATCTTGATTTTAGATATTCTAGCTCAATTATTTTATACCTTTTGCTTACTAGACTGTATGTGAACTTATTTGGAAATAAAAAAATAAATAAATAAAATTGAAATCTTTTTTTTTTTTTTATTCAGAGAAAACTTAGTAATAAGCAAAACAAAAAATAGCAAACTACACATATGTGGTAAAAAAAAACAAACCAAAACAACCAAATCAAACATTTTGTGAAAAAAAATTAATGCTAATAAACACTTCAATTTGAACATATTCACATGGTAATATTACTTTATGTATTCTTGCATGAAGAACAATAAACATGGGCTTTGCATAAGAATTTTTGGCATCGAGAACATGTAATACTTGTTTTATTATCACAATAATAAGGGCAATAGCTGCACCTTTTTCTTTTTATTCTTGAAGCACCGCTGGTAGAGCCCATGGGGTAGAAGTGGTTGTGGAGGCCATGGTTTCACTTTCCTGAGCATGTTGCTGGATGCTCTGTACAAGTCCTGCTCCTCCTTCCGTTCTGGGTGTTACCTTTCTTTCTTCAATATACGGCCTAACCAGTGCTTTTCTAAGTTCTTCTATAAAGAGTCTTCATTTATGGAGTTTGTTTGTATTCCAATTCAAGTTGATTTCCCTCCACAACACAAAAGCATTGTATGCCGACAAATCCAGAATGTTGTAAAACAGAATCATAGGCCACCGATTTGTTTTTCTTTTGCAGGTATATGTACTAATGAGCTGATCTAATGTGTCTACACCACCTTTGGTTGCATTATAGTCCAAGATCATGTTAGGTTTTTTATCTTCCCGGGTACTTACTGCATTATCATGGTGGTTCATACTCATTAGTATTACTTGTTTATTTTTTTTTGGAACATACGCAACATACTTACGTAGCAAAAAAAAAAATCATTTGGAGGCCTTTGGAGCTCAGCTTTACAAAATAAGGCCCTCTTACACAGCATATTTCACAGTCCGTTCTGCGCAGAATATACACGTGTAGTGCACACCTAATGATCTCTCTGGATGCGCTCTACATTTTAGTATATAAAGCCATTTTTATGGTGTGCAGATCTCAATGCATACACCCGGCAGATCGTGTGTATGACCCCATTGAAATAATTTAGGAAATAAATAAATTGATATACAATAGTAGATGCAATAAATAGACCCAACTGAGGTTATAACTCCTTTATTTCACTAAAAATATAGCCTCACAGCTGTAAAAAATGATGCCGGGTCACTATGACCCGAACACGACAAGTGTACAAATCGGCGTGTAGCTAAAAGTAAACACAAAAAAAAAAAATATTCACAGATAGGTCCCCCCAAATGAGGAAAAGTCAAGTTCCCCTATAAAGATCCAGGTTTGAGGGAGGAGTTAGAACAGTCAGCCGAATTCAGTCAGTCAAGGTCAGTTCAGAAGAGTAGTTCAGTCAGTCGTGTTCATTAAGGAACTGAAAGGAGCTGGTTGCTCGGACTAAGCCAGGCCCAGAACCAAGGAAGGACTGATCCGAGCTGTGCAAAGCCCTAGGGAGAGGGACGGAGGTCAGTGGAAGAGTTAGGAAGAAGAAAAAGAAGGGAAAATAGCCAGTTACCCTTAAAGTCAACCCGGACACCGGAGTCCGTACCTGCTATATTTCAGCTTGTAGCAGAGAAATCCTAGACAAAATAGGAGGATTTAGTCCCCTGAGCTCAGGAGAAAGTAAAGGCTTGAGCTAGACCAAAAAGAAGGATCAGGGCCCTATAGAAAACAGGGATCCCAAGAAAAGGTCCTTAATTGCAGCTTTTACAGCTTTTGGAGCAGACCCCTGAGGAGAAAGAGCGGCAGATCAAGCTTCAGGCAGATCTCACCCCAACCATAGCACACGCTGGCAAAGGAGGCCTCAAAACTCTCTAAGGTTGATGTCCCAAACTGCACCGGACACCTGGTTACCCTCCTGGACCATACCTGCTATCGAACATCAGTAAAAAGGTACTGAAACAGAGTCTATTGTGTGTGTGCCTGATTCACCGCCGCCGCCTGCAGCACTTTACACAGAACTGAAAACTACTACTCCTAACATCTACCCTGCCACACTGAGAAACAGCTCTGCCTGTGGAGAGCTGTACTACCTCTGCTGCACCACACCATCACCTCAGCTCACCTCGGCTGCAGCGCTGGTAACCATATTACCACAGGTGGCGTCACGTATCATTCCCAAATCATCATCCCCCATCAGCCATTGAGTGCCCAGGGCACGGAACCGGGACTTGACCAGCCATGATCTCCCACCGAAGCCACTGTCCCGGTATCCGATTACCCCTTGCCTGCTGGCCTGACTCAAATCCATTAGGCTATTTCATCCCCTTCCCCTCAGAGTAGCAGTGATATACCGCCCCCCAGGGTCACCCACCCAGTTCCTTGACCAATTTTCTGCGTGGCTGATACACTTCATGTCCTCAGAATTACTAGCCCTCATTCTGGGAGACTTTAACATCCCCATAAACAGCTCCATCTCCCCATCTGCATCCCAGCTCTTATCTCTAACCACGTCTCTTGGCTTCCATAGCTCTCAACCTCTGAGACACACAAGGATGGTAACACCCTTGACCTAGTCTTTACCCGATTCTGCTCAACCTCCTCCCTAGATAATTCATCTCTTGCCCTCTCTGACCACAACATTCTCTCCTTCACGCTCACTAACCCTCACCCACCACAGCCCACTCCTACCTATCAAACATCCAGAAATCTACAGGTCATTAACCCTCATGCACTCACAGACTCTCTCATCTCATCACTGTCTCCAATCTCATCATTCTCCGAAGCATTCTCAGAAGCACCCTGGACCAAGTAGCACCCCTCACCCTCAGAAACTCCAAACATAGAACAAAACAGCTTTGGGTCACATCACAAACTCGATTCCTTCAGGGATGCTCTAGGAGTGCTGAACGCTTATGGAGGAAAACTCGCTCACTAGAAGATTTTATCCATTATAAATTCATGCTAAAAACCAACAACGCTGTCCTTCACCTTGCCAAACAAATCTACTTCACCACCCTTATTCCTCACTATCCAACAATCAAAAAAAAACTCTTTGACGCCTTTCACTCTCTCCTCTGTCCTAAAGTGCAGGCCCCCATCACTGTCTTCTGTGCTGATGATCTGGCCTCTTACATTATGGAGAAAATAGACAATATCCACCAGGAAATTAGCTCCTAGCCTCCAAGCGCTTCCACTCCCATTCTTCCCCAAATCTCCTCTGGCTCACTTTCCACATTTGAGCCAGTTACAAAAGAAGAAGTTGCCAGGCTCCTCTCTTCCTCTCGTTCCACTACATGCACCACTGACCCCATTCCCTCACACCTACTTCAGACTCTCTGTCCAGTCGTCACCACTCACCTAACCAAAATCTTCAACCTCTCCCTGTCTTCAGACATCTTCCCCTCCTCCTTTAAACACTAAATCATTACTTCATTATTAAAGAAAGCTTCTCTCGACCCATCCTGCACAAATAACTACAGACCAGTCTCCAATCTCCCCTTCATCTCTAAACTCCTGGAGTGCCTGGTCTATTCCCGCCTCACCCGTTACCTCTACACTCACTCTCTTCTAGATCCCTTACAGTCCGGCTTCCGCCCCCTTCAGTCTACAGAAACTGCCCTCATCAAAGAGACCAATGACCTTCTGACAGCAAAACGTAATGGTGACTACTCTCTGCTTATTCTTCTTGATCTCTCTGAGGCTTTTGACACTGGTGACCACCATCTCCTACTCTCTATGTTGCACTCCATTGGTATAAAGGACACTGCTCTCTCCTGGCTCACTTCCTATCTTTCTGACCGCTCTTTCAGTGTATCATTTGCTGGCTCCACTTCCTCCCCTCTTTCTCTCACTATTGGGCTCCCCCAGGGTTCAGTCCTTGGACCTCTTCTCTTCTCTCTCTACACGGCCCCGATTGGACACACCATCAGTAGATTTGGCTTCCAGTACCATCTCGATGCTGACGACACACAATTATATACTTCAGCCCCTGACCCTACCCCTGCGGTTTTAAAGAACACCAATGACTGTCTAGGTACAGTTTCCAATATCATGTCTGCTCTCTATTTAAAACTCAACCTTTCCAAAACTGAACTTCTTTTACTTCCGTCCTCCACTAACCTCGCTAAATCTGACATCTCTCTCTTAGTGTGTGGTACCACGATAACACCTAGGCAACAGGCTCGCTGTCTGGGTGTTATGTTTCACACCGATCTCTCCTTTACCTCTTATATACAATCTATCATCCGCTCTTGTCGCTTACACCTGAAGAACATCTCTAGAGTCCGCCCCTTTCTCACCATGGAAACAACTAAAGCCCTTAGGTGGCCCTAATCGACTTCCGTCTTGATTATTGTAATTCTCTATTAATTAGCCTCCCCCTCTCTAAACCTCCCCCTCTACAATCCATCCTTAATGTAGCAGTCAGGATCACCTACCAGGCCAATCGTTATTCCGATGCCTCTGCTCTGTGCCAGTCAATGAACTGGCTGCCTATACACTATAGGATTAAGTTCAAATTGCTTGTTCTCACCCTCAAAGCACTTCACAATGCAGCACCTTTCTACATCTCCTCCCTCATCTCTGTCTATCACCCCACCCGTTCTCTACGTTCTACAAATGACCTTCGACTAACATCTGCACTAATCCGATCCTCCCACTCCCGGCTCCAAGACTTCTCCCGAACTGCACTAATTCTCTGGACTGCTCTACCCCAAGAAGTCAGGACCATCCACAACTTGCATGGCTGCAGACGCTCCCTAAAAACACATCTTTTCAAGGTGGCCTATCATGCTCCCTAACAAATTTCCTTTGTACAGTATATAGCCCATTCACTATCTCTCTCGACATAACTCTTCTTCAAACTCCACCAAACCCAAAAGCTCTACACAGACTGTCTGGTGACCGCTCATGTAACTATTTCTATCCCCCTTTTCCTCAAAGTGCCTGGACCATCAGTGCAATAAGCCCCTGTACTTTGTGTAACCCCTATCCCGTTGTAGATTGTAAGCTCTCTTGAGCAGGGTCACTTTTATTTTTGTTTTATCCATTGTATTGTATTTTTTACATTGATTCTATGCTTATTGTATTGTTCCCTATTATTGTACTGTATTCTTTCTCTACTGGAATTACTGTATTATATTGTGTATTTTTGTTTATTAACCACTGTATTGTAAAGCGCTGCGGAATATGTTGGCGCTATATAAATAAAGATTTATTTATTGTATTTATATATTATTGCAGGTCCTATAGTTGTTGCTGGAAGTTCTCCTCTGCACACCGAGGAGCTACTGCCGTGTAACTTCGGAGTGACGTGATATAGAGAAAAGAACAAAGCGGTCTTGTTGGCACACTACAGGCAGAGGAGAGGAGATTGGAAGGCAGGCAGTGGAGAGGAGAAGAGAGGTGATACACCTGATGAAGGTAGCAAGCCGTTACCAAAATATGTTGTGGATTGTTTTTTTCAAATAAAGGTTTGTGAATTATATACCCTTCCAGTCTCCTCTGCCTGTAGTGCTTCATCAAGACCCCTTTGTTCTTTTCTCTAGTCTATACTCATAATCACACCCAGCTCTGCAGTGAGATCAGAACACACTCCAGCATTTGTCTTCTCATAGTGCTGTTAGCACTGCAGCAGAGCTGTGTTTGATTATGACAACCGCAGTACAGCAGAAATGAAGTTTGTCTCATTACAAACACATTTGCAGCTGCAGTTACCCTCTCATAGTCCTTCGGTTTCTATCTCACAAGCTGCCACTGTGGGAGAGGGGCAGTACATCAGAGCAGCCAGCATTATGTGAGGACAAGTGCTGCTGCAAATGTTTGGAATGAGACAAGCTTCACTCCTGCCGTACAGTGTTAGCTGTCCTCCCACTGCAGAGCTGTGTGTGATTATGGTAGCAGATTGTCTGTCATTACATGTCTCACACTGGCAATGTCCCTTTTCATATATAATAATCTCAGTAAACAGATTGTTAGGAAGATGTGTTCGACCGATAGATCTTAAAAGCTTAGTTACGTATTAACTGTACATACTTTGTATTTATATAAATGTGTATTTCCCTGGATTAAGATATTGGATTGCAAATATCAAGGTATTCTGTTATTCACCTTTCTAGGACCTATATGCTCATATAGATGGCTTAGGAGGGTTGATTCTACTGACAAATTCCTTTAAAGCAGAGATCCCCAAATTCAGGCCTCAAGGGCCGCCAACAGTTCAGGTTTTCAGGATCTCCTTAATATTGCATAGGGGTTGGAGTCATTACCTGTGCAGATGATCACATTAGCACCTGTGCAATACTAAGGAAATCCTGAAAACCTGCACTGTTGGCGGCCCTTGGGGACTGGAGTTGGGGACCTCTGCTTTAAAGGGATTCTCTCAGCAGGTTTTTGCTATGTAAACTGAGAACAGCATATTGTAAGAGTTCAGAAAATAAAAAGAATTGTGCCTCTCTTATAAGACGGTATGCTGTTTTTCTACTTAAACTAAAGGGTTTATCATCTGGCGATTACCTTTACAGGACTACTTTGTGATGTGCATGTATGTCTGACACGCCCCTGCTGTGATTGACACCTCACTGTCCATGCACAATCTCTATAGAGCCTGATGTGGGCAGGGACTGCTCTCCAGTGTTCCTGAAACTAAATGCTTTGATTGTGCGTGAACAGCTGCAGCCACTAATCAATTCGATACCTCGTTGGATTCAGGGTTTCTTTAACTACATTATGTTGCTGTCAGATGAGGTAGCAAGAACCTGGTGACACATTCCCTTTAACTGATTGGTTAATATCTGATCCAAAAAAAAGGTGCATTTCTGCATCAGACATTGACATGCTGTGGATAAACAAAAGTCAATAACTGCATGGGCTCAACACCAAAAAACACAGCACATGGATGAGATTAAGACTCATCTTAATATTCTGGTAGCGTAAAATTCTGCTAATTTTACATGTGGTAAATCAGCAGTAAATATGTATAATGTGACCCAGGCTATAATCTGTAACCGGTCCAGATTTACCATGTGTAATTTTTAGCGTTAGTGCTTTATGTAGCAGAGGCTCTTCATGTTGATTATTGCTTTAGTGTTGATGATTGTTATTTATGTTATATAAGTGGTTCTATTAATTTTGCCTTTGTATATGTCTGTGTGCAATTGAAATCGTCCATATGTCTAAGCGTCTCGCAGTAACAAAATCTGTATTTACACTGACTGGAGCCTCGGGCTTCTGGTGTAACAACATCTAAATTAGCAATTGTCCCAGCACGTTCATGCCTCATTAGATAACATCCTTTCTGCTTTATGGAAGAATTGGGTTCACAAAATTAAAAAGTGTAATGATAGTTACATTATGAAATAAATAATGGAAAAGCAGGAAAAATAACTAAATTGGGTTGCTGATATTTGGCCGTACAGATGAAACGTTCAGCAGGTAAATGTTAGGGTACCATCACACTTGGCGACGTTCCAGCGATCCCGACAACGATACGACCTGGTAAGGATCACTGGAACGACGCTACGTGGTCTCTGGTGAGATGTCAAACAGTCAGATCTACTCAACGACGCAGCAACCACGGCGGTCGTTGGGACCCTGTCACACAGCAGCTAGTCTGACAACTCAGATCTACGTGCCTGAGTTCTGAGTCGCCAACGAGGTCACCGTTAAGGCGTCAAACCGATGATCAAAAAATGGTGCAGGCCATTTTGACACGATCGGCGATCTCACATCGGGGGCCTGGTCGCTGCTACTTGTCAAACATAGCGAGATCGCTGTTGCACCACAAAACCTGTGACGTAACAGTGATCTCGCTAGTGATCTCGCTATGTGTAACGGGGACTTCACTCTTTAGTCTTCCGTCATCATATCTGTTCCAGAGTCATTGCGGAAGATGAGCTTTGGACAGGTAGTATGTCTGCTTTCAGGTTTGATGGTGTGGATTGAGACATCATCATGTGCATTATCTCTGCATTTGGACATCACTGTGTGCTGGAGATAAGCAAATCTGCCAAAATTCGAGTTAGGCAATTCACTGAAAGGAAATCTGTTGGATCAAAAATCCATATGTAGACTCGCCTCCCTCACTTCTTTCCCAATTTCCTTCTCCCCCTTTCCATACTCTTAATCACTTCTTGCATATTTATATTTACAGTTATGTTTATGTTCATATTTTATTTTATATAGTCAATAAAAAATTAGAGAATAAAAAAAATCCACATCTAACTGATATAATTTTCTAATTCCTGTTGTGAAGCTCTTTCTATTCATGTTCCTTTTATTTATACTCTCTTCTTGTCCTCTGTAAACTGAAAAAAAAGAGATTAATTCTATCTGTCAATCACAGTGAGTGATCACTTACTTCTCTGCTGCCCACTCCCCAGGTAATGAATATTCATGTAGTGACATCACTGCACTGCACTGCCATCTCTGCAAACACACAAGGTAAGTAGAAATTAAAGCTAGCAGTGGTTCACAGAGCAGAGAGGGAAGGGAGGGAATAGCTGCCTGGAAAGGAGTGAATTATAAATTAACACTTACATAAAGCAGATTATTCAACAGTAAAAGCAAAGAGCCGGACTGGTGAAGCAGCTGTCTGCTGGGTGTAAAGGTGCTTAGAGCAAAAGAACTACAAAGGGTATGTAGTGCCTCTACATTTTTTTGCCTAGTGGTACTGCACTTATCCAACAGGTGTAATGCCATATCCGCAGGTAAGAAGGAGAAACCCTACTGAGACATACCAAAACACACCCAACATCAATCCAAACTCCACGTGAGGGAGATGCTGGGCAGATGAGGCTCACTGAGAGAGCAGACCCCATCTGCTGGCTGTAGGAAGGGGTAAGTTTTAGGGGGTGGGAGGAATTAGTTGTTGAGAGAGCTTGAGAAGAGAAGCAAGATGGAGTTCTAGGGGAAGCGGGGGGCTAGCAAGACCTACTGTGCTGGGTCAGCTGTGAAACCCCTAGGTTTGAAAACCCCGAATCTACAGCTGGCCGTCCAGGTCGGGAAGAGGAATAAGATGCAGAGGAGTGCCGGCCCCAATTTGGTCCAGAATCTGCAGGACCAGCCAAGAAACCAGAGGCTACTGAACTGCACGTGCAGTAGCCACCACAATGGACTCTCCCAGGCAAAGGGACTACTGTGGGTCAGGAGGACTTGCCAGGCATTCGCTCATAAGGGCCCGCAGTCACCTGCTTTGGGACTAGTAGCACGAGGACACAGGGGAGGAAAAGGTGGAAGAGTGTTAGGAAAGGGCAGCACGGAAAGGCATATATCTGGTGTCTCAGTGGTATGAACATTAATTACCTGTGAGCTGACCAAGCTGCAATCTTGAAGGACACAGTAACCAGGATGGGCAATGACTGCTAAAAAACTTCAGTAAAAGAGCCAATAAGAACTGCAACTTATGTGTCCATCTACTCCTTCCCGTGCCTCCCTGCACTAAAAACTACAACTCTCATCAGGACATCATTTCACCATTCCATACCCCAGGGGACCGCTTCTTCTGTGGGGAGTGCTCGATCAAGCTGCCTATCCATCTATTCCCTAGGAGCTCTTACGAGCAGCGCTGGTCATCCTTGACGAGAAACCACAGATGGCATCATGTAAAACTCTTTTCCCCTTGTAAATATAATCCCTTTTAATGACCCTTCGCGACCACGACTTCCAGGGAGAGCCACCATGGCATCCCCTGAACTGTTTAGCCCTGAATAGTCGAGTACAATGGCTACATAACCGCTGCAGGTACAGTAATGATTTTTACATATTCTGAAAGGTCTGCCCAGGCACTATTCAAGGGTACTGTTAGTATAATACTGAAAAATGACCTGACAGAGTCCTTTACATTTTTTACTCAAAGAAAATCTTATAACATTATTATTCTATGAGGTCTCTCCAGACCCGAGAGCATAATAGATATTTGTTAGAAGACAAAAAAAAAGTATCCTCACCCAGTTATCACTTGCCCACTGCATTGCTCAGCTCAGTCTTCATTGGGCCGCATTCTTTGTCTCCTTTTGGTGACTTGTATCTTTGGTGTTTCTTCCGCTGACTAGATCACAACACTATGATGTTACAGTACATGACACATGATTGGGATCCAAGAGGTAATGTTTCTCCTTGTGAAGAGTGACATGCCTGGGTGAGGAAGCATATAAATCATGCAATGCTTCTCTGGGAAATCAAATATTATCACAGCCAAATCAGATCTCATGCCTTGCACTGATGAGGGGAAACACCCCGAAACACCGTGTCTGCAAAAAAGATATTCTAGTTTGGCTTTTATCCTTGGTAAATTGACAAGGCTCGTTAGGGTACCTTTACACGCCACAACTTTTGTTGGCGATCGGAGGTAACCTAACGAGCATGTGCTCATTTTTCATGGTTGCCTCTGAACGCTGAAGGCACATTTACACGCCGCAATTTTGGCCTCAACCTAAGGCGATGTGTCGTCCAGGAAGTTCCCACACCAACAGTGGGAAACATCCGGGTGACCCCTGACGCCTCTTCACACGCAGCAATCCCCAAAGGAATGTGGGCGTACATGTTCAGCGCCACAAGAACATAGGCGTGACAGACTTGTGTATTCCGCGCCCCAAACACGCTGATTAGACAACGCAATAGTGTCATGATTGGCCAGTCTGCCCAGGAAGGCTGGCTAATACATGATGCCATTGCAATTGTGTAGTGTGAATGGACAGCTCTTCAAATATGTCGCCCTGTGAAGGGACAGCCAATGAAAACACAGTAGCCCCCACCAATCATCGCTGAGGGGAAGCGGTATCCAGCACGCTGTGGCACGCCTCCAGGAAATCAGTAGGCGACGCTGATTCCATCCCTGTCGCCCCTTCACACGCCAAAAGCAGGGAATTTCCCCTTCATGGTTGTCTCTGGTTTTGGAGCAGTGCAGTGAAATCGCAACCGGGCGCAACTTTCAAAAACACCACCGGGTTCCCCAAATACACGCTGCAATTTAGTAGCAATTTCATGGTGACGGTGACAGGGCTCCGGTTTGCCTCTCAGTTTTCACACCACAGAGGCGGCGTGTAAAGGTACCCTTAAAGGGTTGATATCGACTTTTCAGATTGCTACATCCAATAGGTGGCACTATATCTTACCTATGGCTTTTAAAAAAAGGACTAAGTAGAAGTCAACATGAGCGCCTCCATGATGGCTCATCTGAGGGGTATTAAATAACAATAAAAGTGGAGTCACTCTTGTCGATCTCTACCTAGTCCTTTTCTTTTAAACCACGGGTTAGATATCTAAATCCGCTATGTGTTGTATTTTTATGTTTTTTTCTGAAATCATAATTTTAGCAGTTATTCAATTGCATGTTGTATTGTTTTCCCTAGATTCACTGCCCATTATTTCCCATAAAGCAGCCACCTTCACCTTTGGCAGGATATTCCTAATCGGACCCGTTCTTGGTTGCCTGTCCCATGTTCACAGGTACTTATTATACATGAAACCTAATTCTGCTCCTTATAAAGTGAGTGCAGTAGTCTTAGATTTATTCATTCCACTATCTGATCGCTTGTGCTGGACAAAGCTGTGCTAATGCACAAGTGATCATCTCCTGTGAACGCCAGCGCTCAGCCAGCATTCACAGGAACCTAGTCAGGTCAGTGACAGCTGACCCCTGGCTGGCAAGACACAGGTACTTGTAATACATCAAACCTATTTGTGGTACTTGTAGTGTGAGCATGGCAGTCTTATATTTATTTATTGTCTTCTCTTAGTGATAGATATATAGATGCGGACCCTGTTTTATAACCTGTGACTCCTCTTTTATGTATTTATATTTTATATTTTATCCCCATTCTCATTAATAAAATTCCTCATCTCCTTACTCCAGTGCCCTATCTCCCCAATTTCCACCCATCCAAAATAGCGCCCCCCCTCCGCCCGATTCATCCTTCACCTTAGTTAAATCGCCCCCGTGCATCCAAAAATAGCGAATGTTTATACTATCACTGATTGGAAATTTTTTATTGTATTGTAATGAAACATTCTAAATGAAGAATATATACAAAAGAATATCCCCATCCCAGCGGTTTTCCTTACTCAATTAGACACCAGTGTGTCATTTCATCAGATAGTGGAATGAGACTAGTAAAAACAATAAAATGTGAAAGAAAAAATAAGTTTTAAAAGATATTAAAAAAATTAAAAAACACAAAAGTTCAAATCACACCCCTTTTGCCCCATTGAAAATAAAATAGTTTAAAAAATATTTAAAAAAAAAAATACACATATTTACCCTTAAATTTCTGTATTGTATCGGTCTAAGAGGAGATAGTATAGGTCCGAAATATGGGGAGGAAGAGGCGGATCTCATACACGTGTCCTGGACGTGTCAGCACGTCACGGTATTCAGGTATGAATGTCTTCGATATGTCAATGTTGTGTTTGAATGTGATCTCCCAATGCAACCTATAGTATGTGTGTTGGGTCATGTGGGGGAGGGAAGGTGTGATAAAGATGAAAAGATTGCAGTAAAACATGCTTTATACCAGATTAGGAAAATTATAGCTACACACTGTCTTACTGGTGCAGTTTAAAATGTTTTCTAATCTGTTGGGATGCGGGGGTTTAAGGGAGGTTGGGGTGGGGTAGGGTGGTGGGTGGGTATTTTCTGGGATTGTTGTGTACAGTTTTTTGTTTTCTCTCTTGTATGACAAAATCTTCAATAAAAAAAAATCTGATTAAAAAAAAACAATAACACATATTTGGTATAACTTTACTTGTACTGACCTGGAGAATCATATTGTTGGGTAATATTTAGCGTATAGTGTACAAGGTAAATAAAGAAATCAATTATTGGATTGCACTTTACTGTTTTGCAGCACTTAGAGAATTGTCTTACTGCTTTCCTTTACATCACATGGCAATGGTGTCGTTCAAAAGTACAACTCATCCTGCAAAACGTCAAGCCCTCATACGCCTATGTCGATGGAAAAATAAAAACGTTATGACTCTTGGAAGGGGAGGAAAAAAATGAAGGCGCAAAAAGGGAAAATTTCCATGTTGGGAAGGAATTATATAAGATTCTTAGCAAATAAAAACATCTACAGTATATTCAGTCCAGCAAAGTGAGAGTTAACTAGCCGGGCACCAAATCGGTTATCTAAAACTTCGGACCAGTCAGGTCCCGCCAGTACACCTCCAGGGGTCACCCTTTGCACAGTGTTGCATGTCAGCAAGGAAATGAACTTCAAGGGTGCGTGCACACGGTCTGGAGGAGCTGTGTGTTGGACGCAGCTCCTCCGGACCGGAGGGAAACCGCGGGTGGCCGCTGGGAGAGGGAGACCGCAGCCGCCCTGTACTCACCGTGTGCGGCGATGGGAGCCGCTTCCGACTCCGCAGCATGTAATGAACATTCTGCAGAGGAGCGGACTCCCGGCAACCCGCACCGCAGCTCCAAAGATGCTGCGGGCGGGTTAAGCATAGTGATGATGAGATTTCTTGAAATCACATCCACTATGCTTATACTGTACTATGCAGCGTTTTGGATGCAGCGGCAAGACGCTGCGTCCAAAACGCTGCGTACACTGATCGTGTCCACGCACCCTAAGAAGCAAAAGATGGCACTCACCGGTTTGTTGCAGCTTTGTTCTATTCTACCTGACCGGGTAACATCAAAGCAGGGAGGAGGAGTGTGGAGATGGCAGTCTACAGCACACCATTTCACAGGATCTCTTTTTCAAGGTCCCGTTGTAGCGGAGATCTCACGAAACGGCGTGCCGTAGACCGCCACCTCCAAACTCTCCCTCTCCGCTTTGATGTTAGAATAAAACAAAGCTGCAACAAACCGGTGAGTGAACCGACTCGGAGAAATTCTAGACCTCTTAACTCAATCCCCTCCTGTAAATTCCTAATTGAAGTATAGGCATTAATGGAAAATATGCAATATATTCAATTAAGATGTTTAAAAAAAAAAGATGTTGAAAATGTATTATTCGAGCTAAAGAGCTTTGAACACAATAAAGAGGAGCCTAGAGACCACTGATGGGAAATCTGACGCGAAAGACTAACAGTGTCCGGTGCCTGTAATAGCTGTAAATGAAGGCAATCAATAGCCCGGACAAAATACCTCTCAGTGTTAGATGTCCCTAAATGAGTACAGATGCTTCATCTTCATCTGAACTTCTTTGATCACAAGGAATATTACAGGCATTTCTGTCCCTTCCAAAGCTTGACAGAAGACACAGGAACATGCCATAGGCCTAGAAGGTCGAATTAACCTTGTGGTTTCGCAGCAAAGTGCAGTGGGAGACAGCGGAGGGTCCAATATTCTGAAGTTTTTTACTTGTGTAGTCAGAAAGTCTGGCCGGTATCTCTGATCCAGGCATTAGCAACCGAGGAAGAAGCGTTAATGGGGTTTAAGGAAAAGATTGGTAACCTAATATTGGAGAACCAGTGCATCTGTCACTTCTCTCTTCATTAGGTTGATTAAACTGTCAAAATGGAAGGAGACCGAATACTGGAAATGATTGTTGCACTTGATATTAAACAGCGATCGCAATTCCTCTTGTCCTTCTCCCTTGATAGTAAGTCTCAGTTTAAGAAAACGCAAAATGTCTCTCTTAATAGTCTTTTACTTTGGGAATATAAATTACGCACAGGGCGCCGTTTAATTACCAAATAAAATCTCACTTAATTGCCCTATGGAGGTAGAGCAGTTAGTAAAAAACCATGAGACGTTATACACGATACCATGAGGGATAGCAAAAAAAATCCCAAAATACAAACAATAGGAATATTGTTCTAGTAGAGATCAACTCTTCAGAACTTAACCCTTTAATGCATTATGACCAATCGGTGAGTCAAATCTGGCTCCTGGATGGTCATTTGGTGATAGTGATCACATCTTATAGATAAGGATGGTGGCGTGGAACATAATAAAAGAGACTATGTGTCCAAAAAAATCTAATAGTACTAATAATATTAAATTTTAATAACATAAATAAAATCTTAATATTTAAGTATCGGCATAAAAATGTACATCCTGTTCTGCAAATAAATAAGGCACGAAAGACCGAATGCAAAGAGGGAAAAATAAATGTTTTCTTGGTTCCCAATGGCCTAGTATTACGGCTAAGTTATCTGGAGGTTAAATTGGTTTTCCCACAAATTATGTCCTACAACTATTCCCAGTATAGGAGATAAATGAGTGATTGCTATGGTCCCATCAGAAGGATCCCCCATGATGACCCAACAGAAACACTGGTCACATGGACAATAAATGACTGTGGGTAGAAGAACAGAAACTCTGGATCCCTGTTTTAGTTGGGGATCTCAGCAGTAAATAGGTGACAAATGCAATTTATGTGAATATGCCTTTAACTCATTTATCACTCATTCAATTTACCGTAGTCTTTGCTGTACTCCACGAGACATCAAAGGGTGAATATAATATTGATTTATTAGTCAACGTATTTCAGGTCTCCCAGAAATGCCCTGAAACATGGCAATATGATATTGATTTTTGATAATATTCTAATTCATTGAGATGCACTAGTACATGTAAGGGGGTTGAGAGTTAATTTTCTTTCCACTTGGATAACACGGTGTATATGCATTATGTATCTTTGTATGGAGTCAACATTTCTAATCATTTGTGTCTATACATCATAGGAGACACTGGGGCATATACATCACAGGGGACACAGGGTTGTATACATCACAGGAGACACTAGAGCATATATATGACAGGAGACACTGGAGCATATATATCACAGGGGACATTGGGGCATATATATCACAGGGGACACTGGGGCACAGATTACAGGAGACATAGGAAATATACATCACAGGAGACATTGCGGCATATATATTGACCCACCCCAGGACTGGGGTACTCGGATCCCGGGCGTTTTATTATGGGTGCTGTCAACGATAGCCAGTGCCCAGGGCCGTGGCCCTGGTGGTCGCTCAAAAAGGGGTTGCAAAAATAAAATTAAAATAATTTGTGACGCCACCTGCTGTGTCTTGTGATGGCACCAGCACTGCCAGCAGACCACTGGGGATGGTGGGTAGGCAGCCGGATGATGTTGCTCCCCGCAGGTGGAGTGGAGTAGGGATCTGGATTCACCCAGGAAAGTGGCTCTGCAGGCTGCAGTGATGGAATAGTCTATGCACGATGTAGACTCATGGCAGTAAGGACTGACACACACATGCTGGGAGTAGTTTTCGTACCTTTTACTGATGTTAAGGCGGCACTGTCCAGGGTATAGTTCCAGGTGGTCAGGAAGCACTTTAGGATCTCCACATCTAGGGAGTTGTAAGGCCTCGTTGTCTTTCTCGTTGCTTATGCTGAAGCCCTGACATGTTTGTAACTTGGCCTGGCCTCCTCTATGTCTCTCACCCATGTTGACTGCACTGAGAACGTTCTGTTGGATGCAGCTACTCTCCTGCAGTTCCTGGCTCTTTTGTTGAAGGTGCTGCAGGTGACTGGGAGACTGGAGTCTCCTCGGTGTACCGGTGTTTTCTGCTGGGCTAAACTCTCCCTGGCAGACTCAGACTCTGGTGTCTGGGTTACTTCTTAGGGTGAGCCGGTATGGCTCCTCTGCCCCATTGCTCTGTTCCTCGCCTTGCCTTTGTCCCTCACTCTCGGGTACCTCACACTGGCTAAGGCTCAAACATAGCGAGATCGCTGGCGAGGTTGCTGTTGCATCACCAAACTTGTGACTCGGCAGCGATCTCAGTAGCGATCTCGCTTAGTGTGACGGGGGCTTACATGCAGTTGGGTGTGCTGCTGTACTTAATGTTGACTGACAGGTCCAAGGCCAATTGTAACTTTGCTTCTCCACAGGAGCTTTGAGCAGACTGTTAGGATTTCTTGCATCCAACAAGGCCTCCACACTAGTTGTCAAAGAGCCATTCAACCACGAATATAAGGATAGTGGAAAGGCACCATTAATAAAAATGGTGACTTCATGAGGGAATGCGCCTCTTATCAAAAGATATTCTTTCATTTGGTCACTAAAGGGTTAATAAAGGCTTGTAGTAAAGTGGGAGGTGCACTGCAAACATCTGTTTGCGCGCCTAAAGAATACAAACGGTGATTGGTTAAGACAAGGGGGGATGAGTGGGGGCCAGTACTATATAAGGTGACGGTTCCTGTCAGGAACGTCACTTTACCTCAGGAGTTTGAAGAAGCATATGAACATGGAGGAGTTGTTGGGCCGTTTGCTGGATAGGGCAAGCTCTGGAGGGGGAAAGAGAGTGGCTGCTCCGTTGTTTGGCAGAGGATTCTTCAGCTGCGGCGGCGCAGGTGTCAGCAACCCTGACCTTTGGAGGAAGGGGAAGTCCGGGAGGAAGAGAGGGCCCCTCGGCGCAGTGAGAGGTCCAGGAGGACTCGGCCTCCTTCTCCTTCACCTCCCCAGCTGGGAATAGAAGGAGTCAAGGCCGGAAGAGGCCGGCATTGTCGGCACGTCATGAAGGGGCTGGACATGATCCGCGCGGCCCCGGAACCTGGTGAATCAGCCAGTTCCGGTGCCAGCTTCTCACAGTTCAGATATAGGTGATGTGAGACAAGGGCAGGTAGCGTCTGAAATGATTCCTCAAGAGGCGGTACCAAGGCCACAGCACAGGAGCAGAGTTACAGCGGCAGCGGTGACGGAGGTATGGGACCCGACAGTGACTGCGGCTTCATCCAACCATGGAGGAACGCCTCTATCACAGGCTCATCAAGGGCAGCTGCCACCTGATCCAACGACGTCTGGACAAGAATGGAGATTCCCTTCGCTTGACAGTTCAGTGGAGGGTGAGATATCAGTGTACCCTGTGTCTGGGGTTAATGTGTCATCATCCTCTATTGCTGATGTAGTTAATTCAGCGGTGAGGGAGGCACTTAGGGGTTTGACAGGCCCGGCTGAGGGGATTGGTAGTATTGTACGACCCCCTCCCAAGGCTCAGGTCCCAGGAGCATTATTCAAAGAGGCATTACCTTGTGAGATCTCACCGTTGGGATTTCACTTGGCCTCTTCTGTTAAAGAAAGAATTTGGGCTGGGGAGTACATGGATCTTTTTGCATTGCTACCCAGCAAAGATTCTTTCAGAATGGATAAAGCTGAGGAGGCTGAAAAAAAGAAGGTCTTTAAGTCCTTCAATTCTTGGCTCCAAGCTTTTTTAATATATGCCGCTGTTTTATGCGAAAAGACCATTGTCCCCTGTGCTGGGCTCCTCCAACACATAGATATCGTGTTGGAGGCCTATCGTCACTTTGGGGGCGTTTCGTGGTTGTTATATGATGAGGGTTTTCGACAGAAATTGTCCATTCACCCCTCATTGAAATGGGGGGTGAAAGATGTAGGTTTGTGGTTACAGGTATTAGTTCCGCAGAGACAACCCTCTGTAGCGAAGCAGCCTGTTTCTCAGCAGATTAGAAAGGGCTTATGCTTCGCGTTCAATGAGTCCTCCTGCAAGTGGCTCCACAATTGTCGTTACAAACATGAGTGTTCTACTTGTGGGGGGGCTCATCCCATGGTCAAATGTTTTAAAAAGTATGCTCAAGGACAGCAAGGAGTTAATCCTAAGGAGCCATTTCTCGCGGGCGGGAACGCCAGTGAAGGTAGCAGAAATGCTACCGTTCTTAAGGCAGTACCCAGACAAGGGGAAGGCTCTACTCCTTCTTGAAGGTTTTTCCTACGGTTTTATTGTTCCTGCTTTTGACCAGCTGGGATGTACGGTTATTGGCAATTTGCCCTCTGCTTCTAGGTTTCCTGAGGTAGTGAGGGATAAGATTCTTAAGGAATTACAGTTGGGGAGGTGTTCGGGTCCTTTTTCTCACCCCCTTTTGAAAATTTTCGGATTTCCCCGCTTGGGGTGGTTCCCAAGAAAGAGAAAGGATCTTACCGCCTTATTCATCATTTGTCTTTTCCACCTGGTCAGTCCTTGAATGATCAGGTGAATAAAGACGACACATCGGTGCATTATGCGTTCATTCGACATGGCGGTTGATTTCCTTCGGGATTTGGGTCAAGACGCCTTATTGGCGAAGACCGATATTCAGGCTGCGTTTCGTTTATTGCCTGTCCATCCTTCGGGTTTTTGTTCATTGGGTTTTACTTTTGAAGGTTCTTTTTTCTTTGATCGCTGCCTCCCGATGGGTTTTTCTTTGTCTTGTTTTTATTTTGAGATTTTTTCTTCTTTCCTTCATTGGTGTGTTACGTTTCTTTACCCACACGGTCGTGTACTTCACTATTTGGATGATTTTTTATTTTTAGACCCCCCTCGGTCAGATGTTTGTTCTCAATTGATTGAGCGTTTTTTGTCTCTCATGTCTTCTTTCGGTGTTCCTATTGCCGAAGAGAAAACGGTCCTTCCCTGTACATGTATAGAATTTTTAGGGATTGAGATCGATTCGGCCTCCATGTGTTGTCGCCTTCCAGCCGAAAAGCTGAACAAGCTCAGACTGCTGGTCGGTGAATTTTTGAGACGGGAATATGCTTCTTTGAAGGAGTGTCATGCTTTGCTTGGATCCCTTAATTTTGCATTACGCATTATTCCTATTGGGAGAGTGTTCATGCGTCGGCTGTACGATGCTACGGCCGGACACAGTTCTCCTTTTTCCAGGATACTTGTTTCTGCGGACTTAAAAGAAGATCTGTGGATTTGGTCTCGTTTTATCGATGAGTTTAATGGAATTTCGGCATGGCAGTCTGAGTTCCAGTTGTCAAGCACCTTGCGTCTGTTTTCTTCAGCTTCTTCTTCTGGAGCTGGCGGTTTTTATAATGGTCAATGGTTTTCTGAGACTTGGCCTGGTTCATTTCATGTTAAAGAATTTTCTTTGGTTCTTCTTGAAATTTTTTCGGTTTTCTTGTTATTTTCAGTATGGGGTCATTCCCTGAGCAATAAGCGGATTTTATTATTGTCCTCCTCTAAAGGTTTTTCTTTTGCTTTAAACACTATGTCATCAAAAAATACCATGGTCTCTAAAGTGCTGAGATTATTGATGTTGGTGTTGCTTCAACATAATATCTGGCTGAAGGTCTCTTATAGGCCTTTTTATGAAGATGAGGTTGGTGTTTTCTTGTCTTTTCAGCGCATAGAATTTCTGTCCCGTTTTCCGATGTCGTGCGGAAAGAGAATTTTTGTTCCAGCATCTCTTTTGGACGTGATCTGACTCAGGCTTCCCGTTATATTTCTCAGTCTGTCGCTCCACGAACGTGGGCTGATTATTCCCGTTCTTGGGAACGTTGGAGGATTTTTTCTAAGGAACGTGGTTTTGATCCGGTATCCTGCGAATCTGAATGTGCATTGCTATTTTTGACGTTTTGTGTAAAAGACGGGATCTCTCATCCCGCTATGTCTAAATTAGTGGCTGGTATTTCCTTTTTCTTGAAATTGTACAATATTCCTCCTTTGACGTCTCTTTTTTCTGTTAGACAGTTTCTAAAAGGCTTTAAAAAGGAGGGTTTTTCTGTGGACTCCAGACGCCCTGTTACGGTTGAACTTTTACGGAAATTGTGTGAGGTCTCCAAGTTAGTTTGTTTCGATGAATTTGAAAGCACCCTATTCAATACAATTTTTGTTACTTTGTTTTTTTCGGCTATGAGAGTTAGTGAGTTGTTAGCTGCAAGCCGTTTTGGTTCACCTGGATTTTATTTTTCGGATGTATTGGTCACATCTGATAAGTTGGTGATGTTCCTTCGGCGATCAAAAACTGACTTGGAAGGAAAAGGTGCTGAAATTATCTTGCATGCGTTGCAAGATTTGTCCATCTGCCCAGTCGATAACATGAGACGTTGGTTGTCTATTCGTCCTCATGGTTTTCCACATCTTTTTCTTCATAATTCGGGGGTCCCCGTTACAGTCTTTCAGTTTTCTGCGGTGCTTAGGAAGTGTTTAAACTCGTTGCATTTGAACTCTTTACATATTACTGCTCATTCGTTCAGAATTGGGGCAGCCACTGAGGCTGCCCAGTACGGTTTGGATGAGGAGCATATTAAGAAGATAGGAAGGTGGAAATCTAGAAGGTATAAACTTTATGTTCGCCCAAATTTGTTATTCACTTGTTAATTCTTTATTTTACAGGCCATAAATGCGTTTGGATCGTGGGTCATTCCTATGTTTATTGGGCGCATCACCGAGCGCAACAGAGGACTTATTCTGCTAATTTATCATTTGACCCTTCAGCAATACAAATTTATTGGTATGGAGTTAGAGGTCTTCGGTGGTGCCAACTGAAACAGGTTTTGTTAGATTTATGCTTTAAATTCCCTATGCCAGATCTCTTGATTCTACATTTATTGGGCAATGATTTAGGCAAATTTAGATCATCGGATTTATTGAAACAGGTTAAGCGAGATCTGGCTTGGATATCGCACCTTTTTCCTTCAGCCTCTTTGTGTTTTTCCGAGATAGTCTCCCGTCTCAGCTGGAAAGCAGATGGGTCACTGTTTATGGAGAAGATAAAGAGGAGAGTGAACAGGGATCTATCTAGGTTTTTGCCTGAACTTGGTGGTTTTTGCTTCCGACATCTCGAGTTGGAAGGATTTGAAGTGGGTTTGTATGGTAGAGATGCCATACACCTTTCTGCTGTAGGATACGACATATTGAATTTAGACTTCCAAACTATGGTCGAACATTGGTCGGGTGGCTTTGTGGGGGGGGCCTCTGCCGTTTAGCAGAGTCCCTGTTGGGCTGGGTCATCCAATAATTTGGGTGGATCCTTAAGGAATTAAATTAAATACATTTTTATGGATTCAATTATTTATTCAAGTTAATGGAAGTTATTTATTATGATATTCATTGATGAGTTGGATATATGAATTAAACTTGGCAAAGAAAGCCTACCAATGTTTTATTTACCGTATATACTCGTGTATAAGCCGACCCGTGTATAAGCCGACCCCCCTACTTTTGCCCCCAAAACCTGGGAAAATCTATTGACTCGCGTATAAGCCGAGGGTGGACTCCAGCACAGGTATACAACCCCCAGCAGTGAGGTATACAGCAGCCTCCCAGTGGTAGTATACAACAGCCTCCCCAGTGGTAGTATACAGCAGCAGCCCCAGTGGTAGTATACAGCAGCCCCAGAGGTATATGCAGCCCCAGAGGTATATGCAGCCCCAGAGGTGTATACAGCAGCCCCAATATACAGCAGCCCCAGTGGTATTGCAGCCCCAGTGGTATTGCAGCCCCTATATACAGCAGCCCCAGTGGTATTTCAGCCCCTATATACAGCAGCCCCAGTGGTATTGCAGCCCCAGTGGTGTATACAGCAGCCCCTATATACAGCAGCCCCAGTGGTATTGCAGCCCCTATATACAGCAGCCCCAGTGGTATTGCAGCCCCAGTGGTATTGCAGCCCCTATATACAGCAGCCCCAGTGGTATTGCAGCCCTATATACAGCAGCCCCAGTGGTATTGCAGCCCCAGTGGTGTATACAGCAGCCCCTATATACAGCAGCCCCAGTGGTATTGCAGCCCCTATATACAGCAGCCCCAGTGGTATTGCAGCCCCAGTGGTATTGCAGCCCCTATATACAGCAGCCCCAGTGGTATTGCAGCCCCTATATACAGCAGCCCCAGTGGTATTGCAGCCCCAGTGGTATTGCAGCCCCTATATACAGCAGCCCCAGTGGTATTGCAGCCCCAGTAATGCAGGGCCCCTATATACAGCAACCCCAGTGGTATTGCAGCCCCTATATACAGCAGCCCCAGTGGTATTGCAGCCCCAGTGGTATTGCAGCCCCTATATACAGCAGCCCCAGTGGTATTGCAGCCCCAGTAATGCAGGGCCCCTATATACAGCAGTCCCAGTGGTAGTATACAGGCAGCCTCAGTAATGCAGGGCCCCCCCCTCATGCTCCGGTCTCCTGTAAAGCAAGTTATACTTATCAGTGCCCGCTGCCGTCCGCGCCCGCCGCTGCCGACATCCCGATCCTCCGTCTTCATGCATCTTCTTCCTGTTTCCTGTGCGCGTCGCCGGTAATGACGTCACTGCCTGCGACGCGCACAGAGCAGGAAGAAGATGAATGAAGATGGAGGATCGCATGTCGGCAGCGGCGGGCGCGGACGGCAGCGGGCACTGATAAGTATAACTTGCTTTACAGGTGACCGGAGCATGAGGGGGGGGCCCTGCATTACTGGGGATGCGGGGGCTGCTGTATACCGCTGTATACAGCAGCCCCCGCACTGACTCGCGTATAAGCCGAGGGGGGTACTTTTCAGCCCAATTTTTGGGCTGAAAAACTCGGCTTATACGCGAGTATATACGGTAAGTTAAATAAATTAATTTATACCAAACAATTTGGAGTGTTGTTTGTCATTCATTAATTAAATTTAAGGTTGATATGCATAGGGGCGCTATTACTTCATGAAAGCTAATCTGTCTTCCCCTGCTGCTATAATGATGGAGTGTACAACCAAGCATAACTGGTTACCAGTGACATTGACAACCTTTTCCTTTGTCACTACTAGACTGTTGTAGACTGTGACCAATGTTGACACCTGGTCAGCTTGTCCTCTTTTCAAAGGACTTAATTAAATTAGAAGAGCTTGCTGCTAGGGGTTGAGAAGTGAGAACTCTTAATACACTGTGTGCAGAATTATTAGGCAAGTTGTATTGTAGAGGATTATTTTTATTATTGATCAACAACTATGTTCTCAATCAACTCAAAAGACTCATAAATATCAAAGCTTAATATTTTTGGAAGTTGGAGTGGGTTTTTTTTAGATTTGGCTCTTAGGAGGATATCTGTTTGTGTAGGTAACTATTACTGTGCAGAATTATTAGGCAACTTAATAGAAACCAAATATATTCCCATCTCACTTGTTTATTTTCACCAGGTAAACTAATATAACTGCACAACATTTAGAAATAAACATTTCTGACATGCAAAAACAAAACACAAAAAAAATGAGTGACCAATATAGCCACCTTTCTTTATGATGACACTCAACAGCCTCCATCCAAAGATTCTGTCAGTTGCTTGATCTATTTACAATCCACATTGCGTGCAGCAGCCACCACAGCCTCCTAGACACTGTTCCCAGAGGTGTACTGTTTTCCCTCCCTGTAGAGCTCACATTTTAGGAGGAACCACAGGTTCTCTATGGGGTTCAGATCAGGTGAACAAGGGGGCCATGTCATTATTTTTTCTTCTTTTAGACCTTTACTGGCCAGCCACGCTGTGGAGTAGTTGGATGCATGTGATGGAGCATTGTCCTGCATGAAAATCATGGTTTTCTTGAACGATACTGAATTCTTCCTGTACCACTGCTTGAAGAAGTTGTCTTCCAGAAACTGGCAGTAGGTCTGGGAATTGAGCTTCACTCCATGCTCAACCTGAAAAGGTCCCACAAGTTCATCTTTGATGATCCCAGCCCATACCAGTACCTCACCTCCACCTTGCTGGCGTCTGAGTCGGAGTGGAGCTCTCTGCCCTTTACTGATCCAGCCTCTGGCCCATCCATCTGGCCCATCAAGAGTCACTCTCATTTCATCAGTCCATAAAACCTTTGACAAATCAGTCTTAAGATATTTCTTGGCCCAGTCTTGACGTTTTATCTTATGTTTCTTGTTCAAAGGTGGTCGTTTTTCAGCCTTTCTTACCTTGGCCATGTCCCTGAGAATAGCACACCTTGTGCTTTTTTATACTCCAGTAACGTTGCAGCTCTGAAATATGGCAAAACTGGTGGCAAATGGCATCTTGGCAGCTTAACGCTTGATTTTCCTCAATTCATGGGCAGTTATTTTGCGCCTTTTTTGCCCAACATGCGTCTTCCGACCCTGTTGGCTATTTGCAATGAAACACTTGATTGTTCGGTGATCACGCTTCAAAAGTTTGGCAATTTCAAGACTGCTGCATCCCTCTGCAAGACATCTCACAATTTTGGACATTTCAGAGCCCGTCAAATCTCTCTTCTGACCCATTTTGCCTAAGGAAATACATTTGCCTAATAATTAAGCACACCTTATTTAGGGTGTTGATGTCATTACACCACACCCCTCCTCATTACAGAGATGCACATCACCTGATTTACTTAATTGGTAGTTGGATCTCAAGCCTTTACAGCTTGTAGTAGGACAACATGTATAAAAAGTATCACGTGATCAAAATACTCATTTGCCTAATAATTCTGCACACAGTGAAGATGTCTTGAGAACAAAACCTGAAGTTGAGTATGTTCAAAGGAGTTGTTCAATACTTGGACAACCCCTTCTTATTTCCCATGTTTGACCTCATTAAAATATAAAAGTTTATACTCACCTCTTGTGCTAGTGCAGTTTTAGCTGTGTCGGGAGTCTCATTGTGAGGTCACTTGAGCCCCGCACCGGTTTCTCTCTCCCCACCTTCGCATAAATATCAAGACAACAGGAATAGAGCTGCAGCTGTTGATCACTTCTTCTTGATTACTTATACATTTGAAGGCAGAGAGAGAAGCCAGAGGTGATTGGGCGAGAATCTCACGTGATGTAAAAACTTCACATTAGCTATGGGAACACAATTGCCGGCATCACTGGAACTGCACAGGCATTGGAGGTGAGTATAAGCTTTTTTATTTTGACAGGGCCAAACATGGAGAATGAGAAGGGCTGCCTATGTACAACCCCTGTAAGGCATGCTACAGACTTGTATAATTTTATACTGAATACAGATTTTAATATTTGAAGTATATTTAATAAACCTCACTGTAATCTGGATTCTGTAATGGTGTTCCATCATGTGTATCTTAAGAGGGGTTTACACGTAGCGACGCACCAGCGATCCCGACAACGATCCTGCCTGACCGGGATCGCTGGTGCGTCGCTACGTGGTCGCCGGTGAGATGTCAGACAGGCAGATCTCACCAGCGATCACCCAGCGATGCGCCGACACCCGATGGTCGTTGGGATCATTTAGGGTCTCGGGCACAGAATGGGGATCGTTGGTAAGTCTGCCTGTCACACACAGCGATGCAGCCTGGCCAGTGGGTGATCGCCGATCGAAAAACGTTCCAAGCCATTTAGTAAAGATCATCGATCTCCCAGCAGGGTGGGGCTGATCGCTGTTAAGTATCACACATAGCAAGATTGCCGGCGAGGTCGCTGCTACGTCACAAAATTGGTGATGTAGCAGCAATCTCGTTAGTGATCTCGCTACATGTAAACCACCCTTTAGGCTCTCAGAAAAGTTAAGGTCTGCACAGAATGACTATGAATATCCTTGAAAGGAAGTGAAGCCATGCAAACATCAAATAGGTGCATGCAACCACATAAAGTCAATGACTGAATGACTGATTCTTCCAAGAACATTTTCTCAAGTTAAAGATAAATATCCTGATTGCACAGGAAAACTTCAGGAGAGTTTCGTTTGACAATGTAGAGTGATAAGGTGCTCTAAATCAATTTCAATGGGACAATGGGACCAAAAGACTATATAACAGTAAAGGTAGTGTCACACCAGGCGATCTGGCCTGCGATGTCGGAAGCGATGTGCAGGTGCACGCTCGCTTCCGACATCGCAGGCCAGCTGTCACATGGCACGACGTTGCCGGTGACGCCGTGGTGATGTGGGCAGAGCCATTGCTCGCTGGGCTGGGCTCAGCCCAGCGAGCGATGGCTCAGGAACGCTGCGATATAGGCTGGATCGCGCCGCCAACAGTGTCAGACGGCGCGATCCAGCCTAATCGCTGGTCGCAGGTTAACAGGTTTATGAACATGTTCATAAACCTGTCAACCTGCGACCAGCGATAATTTGCAGTTGCGTCGCGCAGTCACACAGCGCGACGAACTTGCAATATCCCCCGCAACATCGCTGTTACGTCACTTTTCGGCGATGTCGCGGGCGACATCGCCTGGTGTGACACTACCTTAAAGGAACTTGAGATGGCTTGTTGCACTTTGTAGGCTGGGTTCACATTTGCTCACAATGTGCGCTGTGCACACAGCGTACCTGAGCGCAGCAAGACACAGGCACTATGCGCTCCTATGTTTAACATACAAACGCATAGTGCCTGTGTGTACCTGCACTCAGTTGCGTTTGCATTCGGCTGCGCATAATTTCTGTACATGCCGAACGCAAAATGTTGCATCTTTTGTGCGTAGCTGTGTGCTTGCTTTATGCACAAGCAGACAGCTGCGCACAGAAAATGAATGAAAGTGCATCTGTGCGCATTGCCATCTGCTGGCAAGCGCACAGACGCAGCGGAAGATGACCTCCTCCGAGGTCATCTGACATCCTTTCCTGTTGTTCTCTTCTTCTTGTTTCTTCTTCTTTTTTCCTCTTCTTTCTTCTTCTTCTTTCCTCTTCGTTCTTCTTCTTCTTTCCTCTTCTTTCCTCTTCTTTCTTCTTCTTCTTCTTTCTTCTTCTTCTGTCATCTTCTTTCTTCCTCCCTGCCGCCACCGCTGCCGCTGGTTTAAAATAGCCGGTAGGAAAGCTAGCGGTGAAAACACTTCACTGCCAGCATTGAAGTCGGCTTTCCCGCCCGCTAATTCAAATGTACAGATGATGATGCCGCATCAGATGATCATTTGAATTAGCGGGGCGGGAAAGCCGGCGGTGAAGTGTTTACACCGCTGGCTTTCCTGCCGGCTATTTTAAACCAGTGGCAGAGGTGGCGGTGGCAGGGAGGAAGAGATCAGCAGCGGCAGCTGAGAGGAGGAGATCTCCGCCACTGATCTCCGCCTCCTAGACACTGCCACTGATTGGGTGGCTGGGCACACTCACAGTGCCATTTCATGTGAACGCATGCGGACAATCACCGCTGTGTTCACATGAAAGTGTTTGCGTTCAGCACTGCGTATGGGTATGCGAAGCATACACTGCACTGCCGAACGCAAATCTGAAGCCTGCCTTAGCCAGACAATGAAGACCACAGGAGGCACAAAGTATTCTCCTGAAACCTAACTGTTCCACCTTTGCTAGAGTTTAATAGGCTGGAAGGTCTTTGTATAGCACCCTACAGATCCACGATAGCACAATATTATAGACTTCAAATGTCCATCAGTTTTGGATAAAGATAGTTGTCTATGTAGTTGGAGCTCTTATAGTCCGATACTAATTAGATAACTGTCAGCCAAAAGGAATCTCTGTTGACTCCCCCAACTGCTGGACACCATTTTTCTGAACTGTAAATGATCATCAAAATGTTAAAAAGAAAAAATATATATTTTCTCACCTTATTACTAACTTCTCCAATGGCTCCTCGTAATCTGACCAGTCCTTGTCACATCCTGAGCACTAAAATTGGTTCTCGGCATGGAAGCGCAAGATCACAGAGACCGTTCTGACATCATTACATCCAGAGCAGCAATGGGTGAACCCGCCGATGTTTGAGTTAAGCGGACTTGCCCAGAATTTTTCTAAATGTTCAGGGCCGAACATGACTTGAACCTGAGTCCGAACCACGAACTTAGATTTTAAAGTTATGGAATAGGGGCAAGGGACTGTAAAATAAAGCATATAGTTATTAAACATCATCATACTTACCACATCCTGCTGTCTCGCCATCCCGCTGACCCCTGTCCAGCCGTGTCTAAATCCGGGGCCGCTCATTAACTTCCGGGATATTCACTGCACTGCCTCCAACAGCCAATCACAGACACTGTTACAGAGCAAGAGCATCTGTGATTGGCTGTTGGACTAATCTGGAATCAGCCTATACATTCTAGTTACCCGGTAAGTATGATGCTGCTTAATCACTATTTTCTTATTTTTTTTACAGCTCCCCACCCCTGAACGCAAACCCAAACTGCAACATGGATTTTGTGTGCAGGATCTGTGCTCGAACACTTGATGTTCGGGACAGACCCCGAACTTTACAGTTTGGGCTCACCCATCACTAGTCATGACCTTTCCCATGCTTTCACAGAACAGTATCGGGCCTCATCTGAGCTACAAGTCCTGGATTAGTGTGAAAGGAAAAAAAGAGAGGAGAGGCAATCCTATAGATATTACCCAGTGGTCCAGTGGGGTGGTTAGATATTACACTAATCTGTCCTGGTTGTACCGCCCGTACAACCAGGATTTGCAGTGTGTGGTGTCTTTCTGCCGACTGAGTGGGACCAGCACTGCAGGGTAAGTGTCAGATCATGTGATATTGATGTCACCACAGGTCCTGTGTGCAAGGTCCTTGAGTTTAGTTCTCCCGGGGGTCTTCTCTCTGTAGCACCACACACTAATCCCTCAAAAGATATCGGGAGCTAAGAATTAGAATGGTAGAGTTTCGGGGCACCAGAGAAGAAGCCAGGGAAGGTGGTAGTTCTTAAGGTAGTTTAATTACAATCACAACCCGTTTCGGCGGTAGTGCCCACCTTCATCAGGTAATGAATGAGGCTGATGAAGCCGGGCACTACCACCAAAACGCATTGTGATTGTGATTAGACTACCTTAAGAACTACCTTCCTCCCTAGCTTCTTCTCTAGTGCCACACTACCATTCTAATTCTCGGTTAGTGTGAGAAGCCCAGTAATTTCAGCACAATCGATCAGATGATGTGATGAGGCCTGGACAAGTTATGGTGAGACATGAAGCAGCCAAAGAGGGGAGTGTTTTTTTTGTATTTTTTACATTTCTGTGGAGAAATCCCAGAACATTAAATTTATGGAAAATAATTTATCTGCAATTTGAATATACTGGTAAATCCTGCACAGCACATGAATTCACTCTAGCTTCATTATCTTTAGTTATTATCAATACTGGGACATTCCTTCACATGACAATATAGGGTTACTATACTTTAAATTAGGGATGAGCGAGTACCTTATTATTCATGCTCGCGATACTCGCAACAAGTAGGTAGCGGTACTCGCTACTCGTTGCGAGTATAGCGAGTACGAATACCTTCGCAGTGTATCTATAGATACACTGCGAAAGTGCAGTGTATCTATAGATACACTGCGAAAGTAGCCTAAAAGTGAGTAAAAGTTGTTAAAAAATAATAAACTTACATAATCACCTGCACGACGCCTGCACTGGGATCGGAAAACCTCACCTCCGCTGGCTGGACAAGGACCTTTCACTACCAGCCAATCAGATGGCCGGTAGCGATCTGGCCAATCAGATGGCGCCACGTCACAACTACGCCATCGCTAGCGGCCACCTGATTGGCCAGTTTGCAAGGTCCTGATAGTACATCTAGGACCTTGAAAATTGGCCAATCAGGTGGCCGCTAGCGATCACGTGGTTGTGACATGGCGCCATCTGATTGGCCAGATCACTACCGGCCATCTGATTGGCTGGTGGTGAAACGTCCTTGTGCAGCAATCGGAGGTGAGGTTTTCCAGTCCAGCTGCAGGCGTCGGAAGGTGAGTATGTAAGTTTATTATTTTTTTAACAACTTTTATTCATTTTTAGGCTACCTTCGCAGTGCATCTATAGATACACTGCGAAGGCATTAGGACTACTTGCTACTCCCGAGTACACATAAGTAGCGAGTAGCCCGAATACCGCTACTATTCAGCGAATACCGGATAGTAGCGAGTATACTCTCTCATCCCTACTTTAAATTAATATTACATTTTATTAATACTCTAAATCATTTTTGAGTCCTGGGAAAGTGAAAATCTGTCACCTTCATGAAATGTCATCCCATAACAGCAATTAAATGTGGAAAGAAGAGTGGAAAACATTTGTAATAGAAATAATCATTCTTCGAGTATGATATAATTAATAAACCTAATGTTTACAATTAAAGTCAATGATTTCACATTGCTGTTTTGCTAAATATTTTCATGTCCAAAGGCAAAAATTAAATTGTGAATGTTTAATGAAAATAAACTAGAAATATAGAATGTAATTTATTGCATTATTCCACATTTTGTGGCAAAATTGTCTAATTGACTGCGATCTGGAATGATTGTAAATATAGTGGTGATCAAAATTAGAAAACAACACACAATTTCCTTACAGGGGTTTTCCCACGAATAAAGTTAATTTTAATGAATAGATCTTGGAATAATAATAATTTTCACAATTGGATTTTTAAAAACATTTTCCTGTGCTGAGATAATCTTATATATGTGTCCCTGCTATGTACTGTGTAATGGATGTGTCTTACCGTACAGGGGCATGGTCTGATCATACCACATCTCCTGGGCTGAGATAATCGTATATATGTGTCCTTGCTATGTACTGTGTAATGGATGTGTCTGACCGTACAGGGACATGGTCTGATCATACCACATCTCCTGTGCTGAGATAATCTTATATATGTGTCCCTGCTATGTACTGTGTAATGGATGTGTCTGACCATACAGGGACATGGTCTGATCATACCACATCTCCTGTGCTGATAATCTTATATATGTGTCCCTGCTATGTACTGTGTAATGGATGTGTCTGACCGTACAGGGACATGGTCTGATCATACCACATCTCCTGTGCTGAGATAATCTTATATATGTGTCCCTGCTATGTATTACGTAATGCATGTATCTGACCAAATATGAAACAGATATTTGTAGTTTCTGGTAGGATTACAAAAAAGACAATATTTACATCTATTCTTTTGGGACGGAAGCTTTTGGCTGAAATCTATATTGTATAGTCTGTATTGCTTTGGAGCTTCGGTTGGGTCTTTGCCACATTTCTTACATCTGTGCTCCATAGTAAAGAAATCTCCTCTAGGACAGAGAAGGCTGTTATCACATCTGCCTTCAGCTTCCTCGCCCCCAGGCAGAATATGTTCAGTGTGGATAATCTTTTCCTGTTTCTACCTGTTAATCCTCTCTTCATTTCCTGTTGTCTTATTCGATAGTATGAACACAAAGCATTGCAGTCATTTGTTCTTTCATGAGCCACATAATGAGCATAATCCATATTAAGCTCTATTAATTTATTAGTAAGTGATAGATGAAGTTCTCACTTCTGAAATATCTTTCACATCATTTCACAGTATACTTATTTTAATAGTAATGGGGTAATTACATTTTATATTTGTAAAATGCTAAAAATGAAAACTAAGCAATCACTAAAATTTTTAATTTTGTGAAATTGTCAAGTATTCTTCCACAATTCATTGTTCATCATGGGCTACACGGCTAAGCACTCATTCAGACTTCCGTGCATCATCAGTCCCATCTCAGACTGCATTACTCAACCTCAGAAATATATAAAGCAGTCCATAAATTTAGTGACGTATAATAATGAGAAACGACACAGAGAAAAGTATTGAACACAAGAAGAAAGAGAGGCAAGTCATGATCACATATAAAATGGTGTCACACAAGAAACAACTCATGTTGGGTAAAACAAGTGAGCTGTCTTAAGACCTTTACAACCTTAATGGTGCAAAACATACTGATGGCATTGGTTACAGAACAATTTCTAAACTACTGAAGGCTCCAATGAGCTCTGTAAAGCCCCCGTCACACGGTGCCACATCGCCACCAATAACAGAGGCAATGTGGGGGCGTGGCCTACCGACGGCGACATCGCCCCTACGTCGCCTCATGTAAAGGGGCGATGTCGGCGGTGTCGGGCGGTCGTCTGGTTTCAGAGCAGTGCTCTGAAACCAGGCAACCATCATGGGGCGATGTGCACACATCGCCCCATGTAACCGGCCGCCGGCGACCTGTCAGGTGATGGGAGCCATAGGCTCCCATTGTATTACATCGCTGCTGGGGTTTTCAGACACCCCGGCGGCAATGCCGCCTGACAGCTCGCCGGCGCGGGGCTGGTGATGTCGCCCGATGTAAATGGGGGACGGCGACACTGGCGGGGCGCCAAAAACGTGCGCGCAAACGTGCACGTTGCCTGGTGTGACGGGGGCTTTAGGGCCATAATTCGGAAGTGGAGAGAACATAATTTTGCCTTAAACTGTCCATGACCAGGTGCTCCACTCAAGATTTCAGACAGAAGAGTGAAAATAGTTTTCCGAGTAGTTGTCCCAGAGAAAAGAACCACCAGTGGAAAGCTACAGAAAGACCCAGAGTCAACAGGTACAATTATTTCAAAGAAAACAACAAGTAATGCACTCATCCTCCATGGCCTGTATGCACAGTAGTGGATGTATGCTCACCACACAAGACACCATTGGTGTACACAAGCATGTTTAAGAACGCTTAAAGTTTGCTCAACAATATTTAGACAAGATTGTGAAATACTGGCAAAATATAGTGCTATCGGCCAGAATGATGAAAGTGAAAAGAGGGTGGAAATTTCAGCAAGATAATCACCTGACTTGAATCAAATACAAAAATTTATAGGAGGCCACAAGACCTTCAGGATGTGTTTGTGTGGAAGATGGGCCAAAATCACATCCGAGCAATCTAGGAAACTAATGTCTCCATACAAGAGGAGTCTTGAAGCTTCATCACGAACAAAGTGTTTTGTTCTAAATATTAAATACGTTTGAATAAGCGTGTTCAATACTTTTTCCATATGTAATTTTTAACTATTACACAAAACTAAATTTATAGACATCTATGGTTTGATTTCTTTACTTGTTTGGAGGGGTTGTTACCGACATCTGGTGAGAAAGATGTGCAAGTGAGCAGAGATCACTCTTCATGATGCCATTGACATTGGAGAGGACCAAAGATTCCAAAGCAAGTAATGGGGAATCAGAATCAGAAGATGTGTCCAGGACCGGACAGGCGACGGTGAGAAGCGGAGTGACAGAGAAGTAAGCTGAGGATGAGTATACATTTTTTTATGTTTTTCACATATTACGTTTATTATGCCATGGAGTCTGGGGAGAACCCAGATCATAATGAGAAACATTTAATTACCAAAAGATAAGATCTCCGCTAATCAAATCTCCAAGGAAACATGTGCAAATAGGCAAATTTGTATATTCCCTGATCCACTCATCTTTACCACTGAGCCACACCACACACATCAATTGCTTTTACATTATATACAGGCCTTCTTCACACATGTGTACTGAACATACGTATGTGAAAAACCTGTAGCGGTGTCATCAGTGTTTTCGGTCATTGTACCATCAATGTGTCATCAGTGTTTTTGGTCAGTGTGCCATCAGTGTGTCATCAGTGTTTTTGGTCAGTGTGCCATCAATGTGTTAATAGTGTTTTTCAGGTAACCCTGCAAAATGCTGACAGGATGTAAATTACAAACTGTCAGCATTTTGCAGCCTAGATACACAGAGATTTTATAAAAAAATCATGGACATTCCCTTTAAATTGTCTTCAAAATATTCAAGCAAAGTAAACAGTTCTACCATGATTAGTTAATTTTAATGTATTTCATATTTATTATTTTTATCAGAAGTTTTACATTTCTTCTCTTTAGCAGATTATAACTCCTATTTTATTAATTTATATAAATTGCTCATGAACACTGTGACCTATTTCAATATACATTTGACATCTGGCAAAAAAACTCCCAAAAATCTGTAAATTCAATAAATTTATTGGCTGTGTTTGCATAATCTTTTGTGCCAATTTGGCACTTTACTTAAGCCATGGGAATTGAGTCCATGCTCAACAATTAAACCTAAATTGATGTTCTAAAATCTATTTACAGCCTTTAAAAATGATGAATGCCAACAAAATGAAGTAGGTTAGTAAAGCGCGTCTGTATTGTTCCAAAAACAGCCCGCGTCTGTCCATAGACTGTGTTTAATATTACAACTCATCAGCATTAAATGAAATATAGCAGAGCTGCTGTTTAGCGCCCTTAGCGCAATATAGCCTACACAGGTGCTCAAAATTGTTGGTACCCCTCGTTTAATGAAAGAAAAACCCACAATGGTCACAGAAATAACTTGAATCTGACAAAAGTAATAATAAATAAAAAATCTATGAAAATGAAGAAATCAAAGTCAGACAAAGTCGGTCCAGTGTTTTCCTCTTAGCCATTCTTGGGTGTTTTTAGCTGTGTGTTTTGGGTCATTATCCTGTTGTAAGACCCATAACCTGCGTCTGAGACCAAGCTTTCTGACACTGGGCAGCTCATTTCTCTCTAGAATCCCTTGATAGTCTTGAGATTTCATTGTACCCTGCACAGATTCAAGACACCCTGTGCCAGATGCAGTAAAAGCAGCGCCAGAACAAAACAGAGCTTTCTCCATGTTTCACAGTAGGGACAGTGTTCTTTTCTTGATATGCTCCATTTTTCCATCTGTAAACATAGAGCTGATGTGCCTTGCCAAAAAGTTCCATTTTTGTCTCATGTGTCCATAGGACATTCTCCCAGAAGCTTCGTTGCTTGTCCAAATGTAGTTTGGCAAATTCCAGTCTGGCTTTTTTATGATCTTTTTTCAACAATGGTGTCCTCCTTGGTAGTCTCCCCTGAAGTCCACTTTGGCTCAAACAACGACGGATGGTGCAATCTGACACTGATGTTTCTTGTGCTTGAAGTTCACCTTTCATTTCAGAAGATTTTCTGGGCTCTCTGGTTACCATTCGTATTATTCATCTCTTTGATTTGTCATTAATTTTCCACCTGTGGCCATGTCCAGGGAGGTTGGCTATAGTCACATGAATGCAACTTTTTTTAATAATATGTGCAACTGTAGTAACAGGAATATCAAGCTGCTTGGAGATGGTCTTCTAACCTTTACCTTTAACATGCTTGTCTATAATTTTCTTTCTAATCTTCTTTCCTTCTCTTCCTCTGGTCCATGTTGAGTCTGGTACACACTATGTCACCAAACAGCACAGTGAGTATCTGTAACCCTATATACAGGCCCACTGACTGATTACAAGATTGCAGACACCTGTGATGTTAAGTAGTGGACTCACCTTGATTTAACATGTCCCTTTTGTCACGTTATTCTCAGGGGATTAATTTAAAATAAAAATTCTGTGGCAGCAGGGTTGAAAAGCAATGTCTGATTTTCATTTGCTCTTTTTCATAGATTTTTTATTATTGTGACTATTTTGGGTTTTTCCTTCATTACATGAGGGGTACCAACCACTTTGACCACGTGTGTACATATACAGTCATGGCCGAAAGTGTTGGCACCCCTGAAATTCTTCTGGAAAATGAAGTCTTTTTCCCAGAGAATTATTACAATTACATGTCTTCTCCAAACAGTAATTTTCAGATCTCTCCACAGGTGATCAATAGGATTTAGATCCGGACTCATTGCTGCCAATTCAGAACTCACCAGCATTTTGCTTTCACCCATTTCTGGGGGTTTCTTGAATTATGTATTTTTTAATAATAGTAGGCAGCACTCACCATTCTGTCGCGTTGGGATTTCTTATTTCTTTATTTTAAACTGCAGACGAGTGACATGCCAGTGGGGTGGTGGATGCGGAGTGTGTCCACGGACTACACTCATCAATTGTTTAGTGTTAATATCTTGATTATATTGCACATCATGAAAAAAGGGACATGAAGATCTCTGGAGATGGACTTGTAAACTTGAGGTTGGTGATATTTTTCAACAATTTTGGCTCTCAAGTCTTCACACAGTTCTCTTCTCTTTCTATTCTCCATGATTAATGTGCCAAACAATGCAAAGTCTGATTCAACTTCTCCCCTTTTTATGTGGTTCATTTTTATATTGCCCAAACCTGTTACTTGCCACAGGTGGGTTTAAATGAGTATCAAACACTTGAAACCAAATATTAAGTTGAGGGTGCCAACAATTTTGTCTGGTCCATTTTGGGGGTTAAAAAAATTACTGTATGTGTGAAATTTTTCTCTCTGTTTTTATTGTGTTGTTCCAATACACACGAACTGTGAATAACAAACCATGTGTAATTACAATATTTTTTTGGGAGATATTCTTCATTTTCTGGAACAATTTTAAAGGTGCCAACAGTTTCGGCAATACTGTCATCTTGGTGCCCCTCTGGAACTTAACTATTTGCTGACCTGCAAACAAGACAACAATTTTCCCTATCTAGTGCAATGTTGTGGCATTGCAGTATATAGTTAAGGTGATTGGACAATCACAGTGTTCAAGTGCTCCAGGGGGACTAAAAAATAAAGTCTAAAAACAAAGTTATTAAAATTCTAAGTTTTAATTGCAGGTTTTTTGGTCATTAGAATAGTTCAAAACATTGCACCTACACCAAAGTGGTATCAATAAACCCTTACTCAGCTCAATCGACAGAAAAGGAAAAATGTTACAGGTCTCTGGCACTTGTATTTTAAATTTCTGAAGTGTTCTCTACTTAAATGAGAATAAATGTATACAATATTTCTACCGCCGTAATCGTACTGCCCTGGAGAGTCGTGATTCAAAGTACCGTATATACTCGCGTATAAGCCGAGTTTTTCAGCCCAAAATTTGGGCTGAAAAGTACCCCCTCGGCTTATACGCGAGTCAATACGGCAGCCCCGGCAGCCCCAGCAGCCCCAGTAATCCAGGGCCCCCCCAGCCTTGCTCCTTTAACCTGTAAAGTAAAATATACTTATCACTGTCCCGCTGCCGTCCGCGCCTGTATCTGCCGACATGCGATCCTCCATCTTCTTGCGTCTTCTTCCGGTTTTCTCTGTTCGTCGCAGGCAATGATGTCATTGCTGGCGCCGAACACAGGAAGTCGGAAGAAGACACATGAAGATGGAGGATCGCATGTCGGCAGATACAGGCGCGGACGGCAGCGGGACAGTGATAAGTATATTTTACTTTACAGGTTACCGGAGCAAGGCTGGGGGGGCCCTGGATTACTGGGGCTGCTGTATACTACCGCTGGGGCTGCTGGGGATGCTATATACTACCACTGGGGCTGCTGGGGCTCCTATATACTACCACTGGGGCTGCTGGGGCTCCTATATACTACCACTGGGGCTCCTACATACTACCACTGGGGCTGCTGGGGCTCCTATATACTACCACTGGGGCTGCTGGGGCTGCTGTATACTACCACTGGGGCTGCTGGGGCTCCTATACACTACCACTGGGGCTGCTGGGGCTGCTGTATACTACCACTGGGGCTGCTGGGGATGCTATATACTACCACTGGGGCTGCTGTATACTACCACTGGGGCTGCTGGGGATGCTATATACTACCACTGGGGCTGCTGGGGATGCTATATACTACCACTGGGGCTGCTGGGGCTGCTGTATACTACCCCTGGGGCTGCTATATACTACCACTGGGGCTGCTGGGGCTCCTATATACTACCACTGGGGCTGCTGGGGCTGCTGTATACTACCACTGGGGCTGCTGGGGCTCCTATATACTACCACTGGGGCTGCTGTATACTACCACTGGGGCTGCTGGGGATGCTATATACTACCACTGGGGCTGCTGGGGATGCTATATACTACCACTGGGGCTGCTGTATACTACCACTGGGGCTGCTGGGGATGCTATATACTACCACTGGGGCTGCTGGGGCTGCTGTATACTAATCCTGGGGCTGCTATATACTACCACTGGGGCTGCTGGGGATGCTATATACTACCACTGGGGCTGCTGGGGCTGCTGTATACTACCACTGGGGCTGCTATGTACTACCACTGGGGCTGCTGGGGATGCTATATACTACCACTGGGGCTGCTGGGGCTTCTGTATACTACCACTGGGGCTGCTGGGGCTGCTATATACTACCACTGGGGCTGCTGGGGATGCTATATACTACCACTGGGGCTGCTGTATACTACCACTGGGGCTGCTGGGGCTGCTATATACTACCACTGGGTCTGCTGGGGATGCTATATACTACCACTGGGGCTGCTGGGGATGCTATATACTACCACTGGGGCTGCTGTATACTACCACTGGGGCTGCTGTATACTACCACTGGGGAGGCCTGTACACCACTGTGGGGGCCTGTATACCACACTGCTGGGGGCTGTATACCTGTGCTAGGGTCCACCCTCGGCTTATACACGAGTCAATAGGTTTTTCCAGATTTTTGGGGCAAAAGTAGGGGGGTCGGCTTATACACGGGTCGGCTTATACACGAGTATATACGGTAAATTTTACAGAATATATTCCGTAAAATAATATCCAAATAAAATCATGGAACTGATTTTTTTTTTCACAATTTCATTGCAGTTTCCAGTAATCCCATTTTTCGGCAAAAAAAACAAAGCCCTCACACAGCTGTGTCTTAGGAAAGATAAAAATGAAAGTGGAAAAACAAAAGTTGGCTGCTGAGGAAAGGCATAAAAGATTTACAATGGGTACAGAAAGTATTCACACCCTTTACATTTTTCACTGTTTGTTTCATTGCAGCCATTTGGTAAACAGAAATGTAGATATTTGTGCAAATTTATTAAATAAGAAAAACTGAAATCTCACATGGTCATAAGTATTCAGCCCCTTTGATTAGTATTGAGTATTTGCACTTTTGAGCTAGTACAGCTAGTACAGCCATGAGTCTTCTTGGGAATGATGCTGTTTTCCTCCCCTGAATTTGGGGATCCTCGGCCATTCTTCCTTGCAGATCCTCTCCAGTTCCGTCAGGTTGGATGGTGAACGTTGGTGGAGCCATTTTCAGGTCTCTCCAGACATGCCCGATTGGGTTTAGGTCAGGGCTCTGGCTGGGCCAGTCAGGAATGGTCACAGAGTTGATGTGAAGTCACTCCTTTGTTATTTTAGCTGTGTGCTTAGGGTCATTGTCTTGTTGGAAGGTGAACCTTCAGCCAAGTCTGAGGTCCAGACACTCTGGAAGAGGTCTTCATCCAGGATCTCTCTGTACTTGGCCGCATTCATGTTTCCTTCAATTGCATCTAGTTGTCCCATTCCATCAGCTGAAAAACACACCCCATAGCATGATGCTGCCACCACCATGTTTCACTGTTGGGATTGTATTGGGCAGGTGATGAGCAGTGCCTGGTTTTCTCCACACATACCGCTTATAATTATCACCAAAAAGTTCTATCTTCATCTTATCAGGCCATAGAATCTTATTTCTCATAGTCTGGGAGTCCTCCATGTGTTTTTTGCAGACTCTATGCAGGCTTTCATATGTCTTGCACTGAGGAAAGGCTTCCATTGGGCCACTCTACCATAAAGACCTGAATGGTGAAGGGCTGCAGTTGACATTGTCAAACTTTCTATCATCTCCCTACTGCATCTCTGGAGCTCAGCCACAGTGATCTTGAGGTTCTTCTCTACCTCTCTCACCAAAGCTCTTCTGCCATGATTGCTCAGTTTGGTTGGGCGCCAGGTCTAGGAAGACTTCTGGTGGTCCTAAACTTCTGCCATTTAAGGATTATGGAGGCCACTGTACTCTTAGGAACCTTGAGTACTGCAGAAATTCTTTTGTACCCTTGGCCAGATCTGTGCCTTGCCACAATTCTGTCTCTGAGCTCCTTGGGCAGTTCCTTTGACTTCATGATTCTCATTTGGTCTGACATGCACTGTGAGCTGTGAGGTCTTATATAGAAAGTTGTGTGCCTTTCCAAATCAAGTCCTATCAGTTTAATTAAACACAGCTGGACTCCAATGAAGGAGTAGAACCATCTCAAGGAGGATCACAAGGAAATGGACAGCATGTGACTTAAATATAAGTGTGTGAGCAAAGGGTCTGAACACTTATCACCATGTGATACTTCAATGTTTCTTTTTTAATACATTTGCAAAAATATCTACATTTCAAGATGGGGTGCAGAGTGTACATTAATGAGAAAAAAATTCACTTTTTTGAATTTACAAAATAGCTGCAATGAAACAAATAGTGAAACATGTAACGGGGTATGAATACTTTCTGTACCCACTGTACATTACTACTACCCATTTAGACCATCTCTAGTTTAGACCATCTGTAGTTTAATCTCTCACATTGGATTTTTGCATCAACAGTTGGGCACAGCATGTAGTGTAATTGTAACACTTATGTGGATTTATTTGGTATCTGACGATGTGGGACTAGACAAGACAGAGACAAGGTTTTGAGTTCAAGTCAGTATTCACACATGCAGCAAACAAATCCAGGTAAATGTGCAAACAAACAGTGAATCAGAGCTAAACAAGTCTATTAAGTAGAAACTAACTTAGGGTTAGTCCAAAAATTTAATGCAGAGTGCGGCCAGCACATTAAACGTGATAGTCCCAAAAGTCTTAAGCAGGATATATGCACAAATAAATGCACAGCACGGCCTGCACTGTAATGTGATAGTAACAGATATCTGTACAGTAATCAAATGGTTAACCAGTATACACTTAGGCTGAAAATAAGTCCCGAATAAAGTCCAGCAGTGCAACCCGCACTGAACCTACAATTCTTGGGAGTGTACACTGGCAACTAAACAAAATGTCAAGGGTCTTACAGACTG
>JARQOC010000003.1:55834078-55865147 GCA_033576535.1 Allobates femoralis | reverse complement strand
CTTTGGGCTAAAGGGGTTCGGGGGTTTTAAGGAAGAAAAAATTTTTTTTGCCCTTCAAAAACCAATGTTTTAATTCCGTACAATTCATCCTTTTCGATTGGTGAAAAATTTGTTGGAAAAGGCGGTTTTCTTTTTTCCACCAGACCGACTTTGAAACCCATGGTTTTCCCGCCCACCTCGTTTCCCGGCAAATTTGCCCCCATTCGTTCCAAAAAAACCCCCGGTAAAATAATTAAAATAAAAATTATTCGGGTTTAAGATTTGGTTCCATAAAAAAAAAATGAACCCCCAAAAAAAAATAAACCCCACCCCATAACCCCTTTGGCAAACCTTGCAAAGGTTAAAAATGGGGAAACTTAGGAATCCGGTCCAGTGGGGGAGCGGACTTTCCATAAAAGACTTCAAAACATTCTGAATTAGTAATTAAAAATTCCCCGATTTTGGGGACCAACGTAATTTTTAAAAAAACCCGAGAAATTAGGGCCTTTGGAAATGGAGGACGGGAATAATCTAACCCCGGGGTTTTTTCCAAAAATTTAACCCGCAAGGTTACATTGCGGGATGAAAAATGATAGAACATTGAGTTTCGACCTGTGAAAAGGAAAAGGAAAAACAAATGGGGGGGTTTTTAACCTCAATTTTTTGAAAAGTTAGTAAACCCAAGATTAAGAATAAAGCCATACTAAAAAGGACTGTGGGTTTTTGTTTTTTTTACCAAAATTGGGGGTTAAAATGGTGAAATTAGGTCTGCCTTGTTTGGTTTGAATTTAAATTTTTTAAACCCCCTGGATTCCTAATGGGGCGAGAAAAATTTATCGGGTCCCTTTAGTTTACCCTTCCCCGGGGCTGAAATTCGCCATTTGGCCGGGTCCACGCGATATCACCACACTTTAAACGCGACATATAGGTAGACGGCACACTTAACAAGGTTTCTTGTGTAGCCCGGCTTGTTATAACCTACCAAAAATTTGGGGGTTTTTCGGAAAACCAAAATTTTAAAATTTGGGATTACCTTTGTAATTTTTTTTGGGGCATTATTATCTGATTGACCAGGGTCGAGGCTTGAACCCCATTTTTAAAATTCAAACCTTTAAAAATTTTCCCCCTGTGTGGACCAACTCAAAAACTCCCTACCATGAGCTAAGGGGTAGTAAGATGGGGGAAAGCTTAATACTACAGTACAAATTAAAATTTCCTTCCATTCCTTTAAATCCATTTACCATTTAAAGGAAGGTTGGAGTATAAAAAACAGATTATTGGTTGCGGCTGTGGTCCCTTAAGTCGGGGCCCTTGATTAAAAACCCTTGTGCCAGACGCCCTGTTTCCACTTCGGGGGATAAAGGAACCCTAAAAACGTACCTGGAATGGAGGGGGAAAACTTGATAATTTCTCCAAGATTCGACTTTTTAATTGGGCCCGTGGTTTGTTATTGGGAATTTAGAAGTTCCCTTTAAATGGGCTTCCAAATGAAATGGGGTGAGAAAAACTTTACTAAAAAGGAATTTTAGGAAATGGAACTTGGGAGGTGGCCCCCATTTTCCCGGGTAGTTTTGGCTTACTTTTTAAATGTTCAGGGCCCACTTTAAAATTGGTTTGCTTGTTAAAACTAAAGAAAACTTTTGGTTTCCCTTAGCCCCTTTTTCTCAAAAACAGGAATTAACTTAAATAGTTATCCAAGGAAAAAACCAAGAAAGGGTAACGCTTGAATTGTGGCGGAAAAAAAGATTAAATTTGGGCCCCAAAAAAAAAATGTTTTAAAATAAAGTTTTTCTTCATCGGGTACCAAATCAAAAAATTTAGCCATGAAAACTAAAAGCCCCAAGGGTTCTGGTTTGTGAAGAAAGAAAAGGTATGGCCCAACTTTAACCCCTGCTTTAAAACAAATTAAAAAACCTTTTGACCTTTGGGCCCCAGCCTCCTTACCGAAGCCCCGGTGAAACCTAAATGGAAGACCTTACCTTGAGCAAGGAGCCCCTGGAAAATTAGGAAAATTGTGAGATATACAAGGAAGCGTTGGAAAAATTATTAAATTTGGGAAAACCGGTGAAGGGCCCGAATTATGCCAGGGAACCGTGGTTATTAAGATTGGAAAGACTGTAACTAAAGAAGGAAAAAAAACAGTGGAAAACCAGGGGTTCTTCCAAGAAACGCCTGGGAAAAAAATTGGAACACTCCTTTCTCAAAAAAACCCATTAGAAAGGTTTATGTTAAAAGGGGTTAAAAGAAATTCATTGAATTTTGGGTTTTTAAAAAATTTTAAATTTTTAAGGCATGAAAATTTTTTGAATGTTCAGGTTTGAAAATTGCACCGAATTTTGCAAAACTGAAATCAGAAAAAAAACGTTGTAAATGAATAATTTAAAAACTCTAGAATTGGACAAGGGAAATTTTCCTTTGTAACACCATTTCCACAAGGTTTTTCAATTTAAAAAAATTTTATTGAAGATATTTCAAACAAAAACCAGTATATTAGTATTACCCCTAGGGATAAAAAAAACAACATCCTAACACCAAATGGTTAACATCCCACCCGGGGTAGTGGGTCAATTTCAGTGTTAAACAAGACCCGGGAAATAACCCTTTAAGTTTTAGAAATGTGAGTTTTCCTTCAGGGACATTATATGGTTTAAAATTTGAATGGGAAACCATGGTAGAAAAAAGAAAAACATTAAAAATTTTTAAAGGGTAATAAAATTTAAACCCGTATAATTTTTTTATATACGCCTGGACCCATGGCCTTTTACATAAGAACGGGAACAAGACAGTACATCATGAAAGGCAACGCCCCAAAGGAAAGGACCAACCAGGTTCCCCTTACACCGGGTGGGATAGGGGGCAAAAGATTTGCAACGCCCCTGGTTTCCCCCAAAACTTTGGATAATTAGTTGTTTTACTCTGGTGCTTTAAAATCCGGGAGATTTGTTGGGGGTATTAATTTTTAAGGGTGGGGGTGGGGACGGGAAGGTTTTTGGGCACGGCGCGGGGTATTGGGGGTGAATGATGGAAGCAAGGGTTAATTTGATCCCGTTTAAAAGGGAAATTTAACCCCGGGGGGGAAACCCCAGAAGGCCAACGAGTAATGAAGTGATTTGATAGGCCGGGGGGGCCGTCCGGGCGGGACCACTACATTTCTAATTTAATGGAGGTTTGGAAGGGAGCAATTTAGGGGTAAAAAAACCGGAATCCGTAAATTTTTAGTTAGGTGGGGGGGGGAGGGCTTTAATGTAAAAAAAGGGAGTTGAGGGCCCAGGGCCCCTTTTTGGGGGCCGGGGCGAATCTAGGGGTTCTCGGCAAGGGGGGGGGGGGGAAAAGACTATTTTTTTCTTTAACTTTTTGGGAAAAATATGGTGCAAGGATTGGGGTTTAACTAAAGGGGGGGTTTCGGCCCAAAAATTCCGGCCAAATTTTTCTTATGCCTGGAAATGCCATTTAGTGTTGGAATTAATATTTTGTCCAAAAACCAAAAATTGAATTTAAAGATGGTGGTAGGAATTTTTTTTCCGGATGAAGGATCGGTCCCAAGCTATGAGGGTCCAGACATGGATAGTGTCTTAAAAAAATAAATTTGGGGGGGGGTTTAACGTTCCAACGGGGGATAAAAATAAAAGGGGGAGATTTTTTTTTCTAACATTTGTACTTTCGTGTTATTGGGGGAAACTGGTGACCCAAAGATTTCCCCAAAGGAAAAATTTCAGATGGACCGCCCTTTTTAATATTTGGGCAAGGGAAAGAAAATTGGGGGGTTTGCGCAATAGGAACCCCGGGGAAATGTAGACGGGGTGTTTGAAAAAGATGAAAAGGAAAGACTAGGATTTAGGCAAAGGGGGTTTTAGAACCCCAGTTTTATTTTATTGGGAAAAAGTGGGAGGGAGAATTGAGTTACTGGGTAGCTTATTGGGAATGTTCCCTCGGCAGGTTGCAATTTGGGAGGGAATTTCCAAGCCTAAATTTTTTCCCTTGGGTTTTAAGAAGTGGAATTGTCAATGGGGAAGGAGGAGGTCTGGGGGCGGAGGGGTTAATTTAAAGGTTTTTGGGGTTTAAAAACTTTGGTTAAAGAAAGAGTTTGGCCGGAACCCTTTTTGATTAGGGGGTAGAGGGGGGGGCCCTGGATTTTCAATTCCGTTCAGGAAACCCTAGGAAAAAGGGGAAAACCTGGCAAAGGGTTGGGGTTTAAAAAAGGTGAATGGTTTTAAGGCCCCCTGGCCAAGCCCCATTTTTTTAGAATTTGGGGGACGCATTGTTAAGGGGAGGGCGAGTCTTTGGAGGGATGAAAAGGGAAAATAATTAAGGTTTCTGGCTGATTTAAAGGGGAGTGGGTAAAAAGGGAAAGGCAAAGTTGGAAATTTGAGGGGGATTTAAAGGTAGGTGAGGGGAACCAATCGGTGTAATTGTTCAACGTTGCCTTTTTTTGGGAAGGGCCTTGGTGAACCAAGGATGGGGCATAAGAACGGGGGAAGGGCAAGGGTAAGTGAGGCCCTAAATGGGGGAGGAGGAGGGGAAATAAACCAGTTTGGTGGGGCCAGGGGAGGGGGCGAAACCGGGCCGCCTTTAGGGGGAAAAAACAAAATTCAGTTTTGGGAAAGGACAAGGGAAAGGGGGATGGAAAGGGCAATGAAAGGCCCAACCACCCCAGGTTCTGAAGGTGGTTTTAAAAGGGGAATCCTGGAGGGGATGGAGGCGTTTGGCGGGGTTTAAATTGTTGGCCGAGGAATTTGAATTTAGGGATAAAGTCTGAGTAGAAGGATTTTAACCCGGATTCCAGAGTTTCTCCAACCCGGGTTTTGGGGGGGGCAAGGATAAGGTCCTTTTTGGGCAAGAAGGGAGGGAATTTATGGAGGGGGATGTGGGGGGCCCTTTGGAAAAATTTTAACGGGAAAGTAAGTACGTGGGTTTTTGGGAAGAGGGTTAAAGGGGCCGGACTTGGAGGGGGGGGTGGTAAACCCGGAAGTTAAAACCGTGAATTGGGGGGGATAGATGGGGTAAAAAAAAAAGGGGCCCGGGGTAAAAATCCGCTAAAGGGGGTTCTGAGGAAAAAGGGGGGAAAAAATTCCAAAAATTTTTTTCATCCAAATTTTCAAATAAAAATAAAATTTAGTTTTCAAAAAAATTGTCAAGTTCTGGATTTATCCATTAAAAATGCTTTAAATTTAAAGGGATTAAATTCTGCAATTAATGTTTAAAGACAAACTAGCGTCTTCTATGGCCTTTTTAGGGTTTCAAATAATGCCAAAATTACCTTTTAATCCCCTTTTTCCCCAAAATTCTGTTTTTATCCTTCCAAGGACCTTTTTAACTTATGCACTGGAAACCTCCCTTTCCCCTTTTCCCAAACCCTTCCCCTTTTTGGCTTTTCCCACCGAGCAAATAGGGTTTCCACCTTCAACCAGGAAGGGGGTCCCATTACAATTTGGGGGGGGGAGGGAACCCGTTAAACAATACCCCTGATCCCTTTGCCCTTATTGCCATCCCTGTACCTTACTCCCTTGCCAATTAACCACCCTTTTACGTTTCCCTCTTTCCTAAACGCTCGGAACAATTCAACCAAACCCCTTACACATACATAAAAAACTTACCGTTCCTTCTCATAACCTCCCTTTCAAATTTTATATTTGGGACATGGTCCCCCGATCCATGGTCGACGGTTTTCCACAAACTTACTGATCCGTCAACCCCCCAAAATAAAGATCTTTGGAAGTAAATGTAAAGTGAAAAATAACTGTCCCCAATTAAGTTTTCCATTTATTTCAAAAAAAAAATGGGTTTTAATCAAACTGTTTAACCCATCATTAGGTTCTTTTTTTTTCCCCCCAAAAAAAAAATCATTCAAATTTTTCCCTTTTTTGATTTATTAAATTTTATGAGGGAAATAACTTTCTTACCCTTTTCACTTAAAAACAAAACAATTTTTCTGAAGTAGTCTTTTTTTTCTCAACACCTTTTAAACATTTCATTTTTACAACATACCCTCATACCCATCCGAACACCTTTTTTTATAATGGGTACCTCCCAACACCTTCCACCAAAACCCGGGGGCACCCTTTTAAAAATTCGCCCTAAACAAAACTCCTTGGTGGGCTTTCCTGGGCCCAGCCCAAAACACTAAACCCACTCCATTGTGCCCAAAGGGGCCAACTGGGCCCTTTTCTGGAAGTCTGGGCCCCCCCAAGCCGTTCCCCCCCTGAAAAAGTTCCCCCGGATTTGCCTTCTGGCCCCAAACCTGGGACTACACCAGGCCTACGCTCCCATAGGTCCCCGGGTGGTTTGGGGAGCTCCTCGGAAATAACCTCCTGGGTGGTTTTTGGAACCCCCGGTTTGGGAGGGAATTCCCCTTTGGGGGGACGGGCGGGGGAAAGCACCACAACCCCTTGAATTTTTTTTGGGGTTTCCCGGGAAGGTCCACATGCCTGGCCAATTTGAATCTTTAAAATGGCAAGGTTTTGTTTCCCTTCCCCTTTTCTTAACTTGTCATGCCAACATTCTTTTTTTCTTTTTAAAGTTATTAGGGCCCCTTTCTTCTCCCCTTACTTTCGGCGTTACCTTAAATTTTAAAAATTTTGGAAAGGAAAAAAATTCAATGGTTCACCCTTTAAAATGACAATTTAATTTATTTCAAAAAAAAAAACATAATGAAAAAAAATCAATTCAAAATAATTTTTTTTTGGGGTCCAAAAAATCCAAATATTATGGTTTTAAAAAAAAAAATGAAAATTAAATAAAGGGTTTGGGGGAAGATTTAAAAACTAAAAAAGGGGGAATAAAACAAAACAAAAAAAAAAAACTATTGAATGTTTTGGTTTTTAAAAGAAAAAATCCCTTTTTGGGCCCCCATAAGAACAGAAGAAGAGATTTTAACCAAAAGGGAAAAAAGAAATTAACAGATATTTTGGGGGAAAGACTTAGGGAGTGTAGGTTTTTGTAAAATAAAATCAAATATAACCCGTAAAAAAAAAGGGAAAAACCGGAGGCAAACCCCTAAGGTTATTAAAGTTTCAAAAACATTCCCAAGATAGATTAATTCTTTTTGGGGAAAAAGGGGGCCCCACAAACGGTCCCCTTTGGCCTGGAAAGATCCCCAAAAAATTTTTCCCCCCCTTTTTTAAAGACAATTGAAGGGTATGGGTTTCTTCCTCACATTGAAAAAGCAAACAAATAAAAACAACTTTTACCCAAAAGTTTTTATAGCAAAATATCATCTCCTCCTTTTCAAGTTCCAAATTTATGTTTCCAATAAAACAAAATTGGACTTAGTTATCCGTTTGATCATCAAGATAAAAAAGTCAAAGCTTAACCCTTGCTAAAAACAATGGTTTTTCCCTTGACAACCAAATTATTTTTAATGAATTAGCATTACCCTAAAAAAATGCTCAACTTTATTGGAATACCTTTGTCTCAAAGGAACCCGTCCCACTAAATAATGATCTTAAATAAGAAAAATGTTAATTTTATCATTTCCCTTGTGTAACAAGAGCCCCGGGGGAAAACCCCGGAGATGAGGGGTGACACTTGGGGTTTCCACTCAAGCACTCTTACATGGCTCCTGGTACAAGTTACTTTCGCAATTTGAAAGGGGCCCCCGGGCATTTTAAACCCAAACAATTTGTCAGAAAAATCTTAAAAAACATGATTGTTTATTTCTAATGTTTCCCAACCAAATGTTCATAGCGTAAATTAAAGGACATTACCACCCCTTTTAATTAAGCACAAGTTAAAAAATCCAAATTCCCAAAATTAAAGGGTTTAATTTAAGGTTTATATTTATGGGGAAATTTTTTTTCCCCCAATGATTAAGAAGTTTCGGTTCCCCCAAATTTCTCAACAGGATTTAACACTTTCTTTTACAGGAACATCTTTCACTTACCGGATACAAATACACAAATAAACATAATTCCCTAAAACTATCGCTCCTACCAGCCACCACCTTTGGCAACATAATCCTTCTGGGAAAAATTCTGTACCCAAAAAGATTTTGATCAAATTTTATTAAATCTAAGGGACTTTTTTAAAAATTTTTGCTTTATTCCTAATTTTTGACCCTTTAAAACAATTCCTTTTCAACCTCATTTTCATTTCCATACATTTAATATTCTTTGAATCTTCAAAATTCTTACACAGGAATAAATATTACAAAGATTGTTTACTAAGTAATTTAATTTTAAAAAAAAATTTAAATATTTTTTTTCAAATTTTTTTCCCCTTTTTCAATTTCCCCCTATTATTGATTTTAAAAAAACCCCAAAAAAATTAAATAAAAAAAGATAAATTTTTTTTTTGAGTGATTTAAAGACTTAAAAATAAGGCCCCCAAAGGACCAAACCCCCCTACCAAAGTACCTTTTTTTTTCCTTTATGGCTCGTATGAAAAGCTTCCCCTTCCCTGTGTCATTTTAAGGCTAAATTTTAACCCCAAAAATTCTCCCCTTCTCTCTGAAATTTATGGGAAAGTATTCCCCCCGTTCCGGGTTCCAGGCCCTTTTCCCAAAACCCCGGGGCTCCTGTTTTGTTTAGTATTCTGTCCGTTCCCTTTCCCCCTTTCCCTTTTTCTTTTTCCCCAAATTTTGGCTTGCAACCCCAAGGGGCCCCAAAACAGTTTGGCCCAGGCAATCCTAGGACATCTACCCTTAAAACGACATTTAACCCGCTTAATTTTTCCCCCCAGTTACATTTTAGAATTTCCCCTACTATTTAAATTTTTGTACTGTATTTATCCTGTCTTGGAAGGTTGGTCCTTGGGAGGACCACTGCTTTCCCCCCAGTGGGCCGGCCTGAAAAGGGAGCAAACCTGGGACCGAGAACCCCTTTCACTCAGAAACACCCAACTGGAAACTGTTGCAGAAGCCTCCAACCATTGGTAAGGGTTTCACTGAGAAGGGGTTACCCCGAAATGTAAAAATTAAAATGAAATCTGGGAAATTTCATTTTAGGGAAAAAACTCCTTCTTCTTCTTTTCCCAATTTTCCGGGGCAACCCTTTACCCATAAAGTTTATTGGCAAAACCTAAGGTGAACAAAAACATGGATCCCTTTTAAAAATAAATTTGGCCCTTTTTTTTCCCCCCCCTTGATTTAAAACCAAAACAAAATTTTAAGGAACGGGGGCCGCCCAATCCCAAAAGGGAGGGGGTAAAAAAAGGGAAAAAAGGGGGGGGCCATCCCCCTTTGTTTCCCCAAAAATTGCCCGTTTATGATTATGATGCCCCGGGGGGCAAATTAAATTCAAAGGGTTTTCATTCCCTTACCCCTTCGAAGGGCCCCTGTCCTGATTTTTTTAAAGTTCTCCCACCTTCCAATTCCCTTCTTCTCCTTCCTTCACCCCCCTTTTGGGCTGGCAGCTCTGGGTTTAGTCCCTTTGGGGCCAAATCCCCATACTTGGACTTTCCAAAGTCCTAATTTACATACTCCTCCAGTTAAAATTATAGGATCTGCCTAAAAGTTCAAGGGCTTATTATTGCCGGGTTTTTGTACTGTGGATTATTGAATTTTATTTAAATTTCCCATTTCCCCAATTTAGGTTAAATGGGGTTCCAGAAACAAGGAAAATGGAAAGGTGACGGGATCCGAACCCGGTTCACCAGGCCCCCGAATGGAGTCCGGGCCCAAAGACCCCCCACCCCTTTGAATTTACCCTTCTGTGAGGAATACCAAAGGTAAAAAATAAGGATACAGGGGAAACGGCGATTGTTCCTGGGGCCCCAAGCCAAATCTTTCCATTTTTAGTTCTTGATTTTTACCAGGGGGTAGCAGTTATACCTTATTTGGGGCTTTGTTCCCCAACCCAAAACCCCACACATATCCTTTTGCAAAAAACCTTTTTTCCCCCCATGGCATTTAAAACCCAAAAACACATGGGGGGGAGGGCCCCCCCTCCAAACACAGGGACACAGGGGGCAGATGGGGGCCCTTTTTTTCCCCTATTTGGTCCAGAAACATTAAATGTAAGAAACTAAACTCCAATTCCCATATATTAAAAAACAATCTACCTCCGGGTTTAGATCTTACCCTAACCCCAAAAAACACCAAAATCCCCCCGGCAAGGGCCCAAACCGTTTTAAACTAACCATCTTACAAACCCCCGATGGTTTCCCCCCCTTTGGGAGCTTAACACCAGCTCCATAAAACCCCCGGCGGGCCACAGACAGTGTGCAATTCCCAAACCAAAATTTCACAATTTTAAACTTATTACCTTCCCAATTTTACCTTACCACCAGGCCTGGGTCGGGGCCCAAGTCTCCCAAACCCCGCAGGGCCAGACACCCAAACCCCAAAAACTGGGTTGTCAAAACCTCGCGCCGCAAAAAATCACTTACAAGTAATATTCTAAGCCCTTAAAAAATAAATATAAAACTGATCCGGGTTTTGGTTAGAATTTAAGTATTCCGATTGTTTTAGCTAATTTATCGTAAAAGTGTTATATTGCTTGTAATTGAATGATGAATTAGGGGGAATTTGATAAAAGCAAAAAGTTTAAACCTGTGTAACAAATTTTAAAATTTAATTTAGTTTTGCGTCCTATAATAACATAAAAAAAGTTTGACCCAGGCTTTGTCTTCCCTCCTAAAATAAACCCTTAACCCTACGCTTACTCGCTTATTAACCGTTCAGCCAAATTTGGCTACCCCCGGCCTATAGAGGGTTCCCAAAGGCCCCCGGGGTAAACCCCCCATAAGGCCAGGCCCCCCCCTTGGGGAAATTAAATTTATATTCTTTCCGCTTTCCCCCGGACTTTCCCCTCCGGGCCATTTTCCATTTCCCCCGGAATGAATCACTCCCCCAACAAACCAACCGAAGCCCCGAAACCAATCGGGGCTGATTGTGGGGGAACAAACCCACAAATTAAAAATTGGGAAAAGTTTTTAAATTTGCCTGGTTTCCTTTGTTGGGGGAAAATCGGTTTTGTGGTTTTCTTCGCCCGATTCTCCCTTATTCCACGGGTGTCCGAACAAGGCTCCTTATCACTCCCATCACCCCTGGGTTTATCCAAAAGGGGTATACTTGGGGCTGCTAACCCCCCTGGGGCTTGCTTTCATGGGCTGGGTAATCCACGGTCATAAACCCCGGGGCTTTAACCTCTGGGGTCTGATTACCATGGGGTTTCACCCCGGGGCCGCTATCTACCAGTGGGTTTTTTAACCCTTGCCCCGTATTTTCCCGGGGCTGAAAAGGGGGGAAAAAATTTGGGGGACCAACCGAAAAGACAAGCCCCAATTTGGCGGGGGAAAAGAAAGGGGGGAAAAAAACAGGGAAAAACAGAAAGGAAAAATAAACCAAAAAAAAAAGGAAATTTTGGTTTTAAAAAAGTAATTTTAATTTTTCCATATAATAATTGTAGCTAAACCCCCAACATGAAATCTTTAAAGGTTATTATGACCACCCTGACAAAAATGGTTCACTTGGGATTCCTTTTTTTTTTTCCCAATTCCTTTTCTTTACCTTTTACCTTTTTTTCCCTTTTTTTTTTTTTTTTTTTCATTTTTTTTTCCCTAATAAATTTTCAAAAAAAAATAATACCGAAGACTTTAATCAAACTAGGTTCCCCGTGTAAAGCCAAACAAAACCACAAGAAAGCGTTTAAGCTTATCACCCAACCTTAAAAAGGCGGCCCCCGGGGCCAAGCCCCTTTTCCCCAAAGGCCGAGCCCTTCCCGCACCCAACCCCTCCCCGGCACCCCAAACCCATGTTCCCCCGCCACCCACCCCACCCGCCCCCGGGTGGGCCCCATCCGGGTTTGGCCCCCCCGCAAAGGGTCACCTGCCCTCACCCAAACCCCCCATCTACTCTCCAAGAAGCTTGGCCCCGGAACGCCGCCAGCCTTTTGCCCGGCAAGCCTGAGGCCCACAGCATAGTGTCCCCCACAGCCCCCGCCCCCACCCCCCAGCTCCCCGGCCTGCTCCGCAGCCCCCGGGGTTTCCCCTGCACCCCCCAGCCTCCGCTCTCCTCGCCCCCCCCAGCCTCTGCTTCCACTGCCCCAGCCTCGCTCTCCCCTGCCCCCCCAGTCTGCTCTCCCCCGCCCCCCGCCTTTTGCTCTCCCCCGCCCCCCAGCCCCTTTCTCTCCCCCGCCCCCGCCTTGCTCTTTCCCCTGAGCCACCCCGCCCCCCGTTTCAGGTTTCTGGCCCCCGTGCCCAAACCCTGCAAATGCTGGGGGGACCCGCCACCGCGCCCCGTGCTTGGCCCCCGAGCCCCCGCGCAGTGCTGGGCCCCCGAAACCACCGCGCAGTGTGGCCACCGAGCCCAAAGCGAGTGTGGCCACCGAGCCACCCCCGGCCGTGGTGGCCACCGAGCCACCGCGCAGTGCTGGCCAAAGAACCTCCCGCAGTGTGGGGCCCCCGAGCCCCCGCGCTTTTCTGGCCACCGGCCACTGCGCAGTGCTAACCACTGAAACCCCTGTTACTGTGCTAAACCAAAAGAGCCGCTGTTAAATGGGGCTGCCACAGAGGGCCCCTGTATTTCTGTGCTAGCCACAGAGCCCCTGTATTTTTTGTGCTAGCCAAAAGGCCCCTGTTACTGTGTACCCACAAAAGCCCCCCTGTTTTTACACACAATTTTTTTAAACCCCACTCCCCCTAACAAATTAAATAAAAAAAAACTATATTAGGTTCTAGATACCGATTCTTTGGGAAACGGGCTCCCTTTGGTATATATATTTAATTTTATATATATAAAATTTTATATATATATATATATATACAAATTTCAGGGTGGAAAAAGAGAAAAAACGACAGGGGACGGGGGCAGAGAATAGTGGCCCGTTTTTGGGGGGGGGGAAGGGGCGGGAGTGGGGAAGTAAAAATTTTGGGGTTCCCCGATAAAAGGCCAATAGCCCTTTTTTGTCCTTTGTTAGTGGTTGGTTGATACCTGGGAAAAATAAACTGAAAATTTATATAAACTTTAAAAAAAAAACTAAAAATAATGATGAACTTTTTAAAAGATTTTTTAAAACAGGAAAGAATGTTAGCATGGATTTATTCTTTCAAATTATTGAGGAAATTTTCAGGGGCTCGGGCCTGCCACTCCCAAATTTTGTACCCTTTATCCTAATCCCTCTTATTTGGGGCCCTGGGAAAATATATATATTTTAAAAATATATTATATATATATATATATATATATATTAATTTTAAAAATTGAACCCCCTTTTGCCCTTTTTTCCCTGAACCTGGGGCCCCGGGGATTTGTTGGTTTCCCCCCTTCCCTTTGCCCCATTTTTGGGGGCCAACCCTGGGGAAAAACCTTTTGGCAATTTTTTAAATCTTTTTTTTGGGGGGGCAAGCCCCCGGCCTTTGTTTCCCCCCCGACCCCGGAAAATTCTGCTTTTGGAAAGGTTAGTTTCCCAAAGGGGAGAAAGGTTTTGGGGTCTTGGGGAGCTTTTTCCTGTTGTTTTAAGGAGATTTAAAGTGCAGGTTTCCAAAAGGTGGGGAAAAGGGAAAAAGGTGACCAGACCAAACCGGGTTTAGGTAAAGGGGCAAAAAGTTCAAAATAAAATTTTATATATAATATATATATATATATATATATTTATATATATATATAATCCCGGGTCCCCAAAAAGAGGGATTAGGGGTAAATGGTACAAAAGGGTTTATTTTGGCAGGGGGGCCCCGGGCCCCTTTGGGAAAATTTCCCCAATGAAAGTTGAAAAAACCCTAAATCCATGCTAGAATTCATTCCTGCTTTAAATCTATTAAAGTTTCCCTCTTTTGTTTAGTTTTTATTTAGTTTTTAAACAATTTAAATTTATATTTAGGTATCAGACCCAACCACTAATCAAAAGGCAATTTTTAAACTATCTGTGCCTCTTATCTGGGAACTTGATTTTTTCTTCCCCCGTGCTGTTTTTCCCCCTCCCAAGACTGGCCACATTCTCTGCTTCCCGTCAACCCGTCGTATTTATGCATTATTCCACCCCGTATTTTGGGATATTATATATATTATATATTATAATATATATTAAAATATATTTTACTAGATGGGAGCCCCATTCTAAAGAATCGGGTAGTCTAGAATCCATATATAGTTTATTTACTAATAGTTACGGGAGTGCGGTGAAAAGAATTGTGTGTATACAGGCGGCTCTGTGGGTAGCACAGTATACAGCGGCTCTGTGGCTAGCACAGTATACAGCGGCTCTGTGGCTAGCACAGTATACAGCGGCTCTGTGGCTAGCACAGTATACAGCGGCTCTGTGGCTAGCACAGTATACAGCGGCTCAGTGGTTAGCACTGCGCAGTGGCTCGGTGGCCAGCACTGCGCGGTGGCTCGGTGGCCAGCACTGCGCGGAGGTTCGGTGGCCAGCACTGCGCGGTGGCTCGGTGGCCAGCACTGCGCGGTGGCTCGGTGGCCAGCACTGCGCGGTGGCTCGGTGGCCAGCACTGCGCGGTGGCTCGGTGGCCAGCACTGCGCGGTGGCTCGGTGGCCAGCACTGCGCGGTGGCGCGGTGGCCAGCACTGCACGGTGGCACGGTGGCCAGCACTGCACGGTGGCGCGGTGGCTCAGTGGAGAGCAGAGGCTGGGGGGCAGGGGAGAGCAGAGGCTGGGGGGCAGGGGAGAGCAGAGGCTGGGGGGCAGGGGAGAGCAGAGGCTGGGGGGCAGGGGAGAGCGGAGGCTGGGGGGCAGTGGAGAGCAGAGGCTGGGGTGCAGAGGAGAGCGGAGGCTGGGGTGCAGAGGAGAGCGGAGGCTGGGGGGCAGAGGAGAGCGGAGGCTGGGGGGCAGAGGAGAGGGGAGGCTGGGGGGCAGGGGAGAGCGGAGGCTGGGGGGCAGAGGAGAGCGGAGGCTGGGTGGCAGAGGAGAGGGAGGCTGGGGGGCAGAGGAGAGCGGAGGCTGGGGGGCAGAGCAGAGGGGAGGCTGGGGGGCAGAGCAGAGGGGAGGCTGGGGGGCAGAGCAGAGGGGAGGCTGGGAGGCAGAGGAGAGCGGAGGCTGGGGGCAGAGCTGAGCGGAGGCTGGGGGGCAGAGGAGAGCGGAGGCTGGGGGCAGAGCAGAGCGGAGGCTGGGAGGCAGAGGAGAGTGGAGGCTGGGGGGCAGAGCAGAGGGGAGGCTGGGGGGCAGAGCAGAGGGGAGGCTGGGGGGCAGAGCAGAGGGGAGCTGGGGGGAAGAGGAGAGCGGAGGCTGGGGGGCAGAGGAGAGCGGAGGCTGGGGGGCAGAGGAGAGCGGAGGCTGGGGGGCAGAGCAGAGCGGAGGCTGGGGGGCAGAGCAGAGCGGAGGCTGGGGGGCAGAGGAGAGCGGAGGCTGGGGGGCAGAACACTCACTGGGCTGTCGGCGGTCAGCTGGGCTGTCGGCGGTCAGCGGCAGTGGTGGCGGCGGTTCCGGAGGGGCCAGCTCCCTGATGGAGGAGAGTGAGCGGGTGTGTGCGGTGAGCGGCAGGAGTGGGAGCGGTGCCGGCGGAGGCCGCACACCGGAGTGTGGGCCGGGCCCACACCGGGCAGTGTGCGGGGCCGGTGGCGAGAGTGGGCGGTGAGCTGCAGGGCTGTGGGCGGTGCCGGGGGAGGGCGGATGGGTGCAGACGGGGCTCAGTGCGGGGCCGGTGGCGGGATAGCGGCGAGTGGTGGCGCTTTAGCGCCCACCGAGAGCCGCTGTGCCGTTTTGACAGCGGCTTGCGGTGAGCGCTAAGCGCTCACCGCTCGTGGGTCTGCTACTTCCGGTTCTGGTCTTTTACACAGGGCACAGGCCATCACGGAAGTTGGCTGGATTGCCCGGAAGTAGCCTTCGGGTTTTATATATATATATATATTATATATATATATATATATAATGAGAGAGAAAGAGAAAAAAAAGAGAGAAAAAGAGAAAAAAAGAGAAAAAAAAGAGAAAAAAAAGAAAAAAAGAGAAAAAAAGAGAGAAAAAAAGAGAAAAAAAAACTGCACAGCACTCACAGACAATGTGAACTGGTGCCAGCAGGGATGCTGGGTCAATATACTAGAAAAAAACCTTGCAGCACTCAGCTGCTACCAATGATGTACATATGCTGACAAGCTGTATATATATGAGAAAAAATTTAAAAACTTACGTTTTTTTCAAAAAACACAAAATTCTTCTTCTTTTTTTTTTAGTATATATATATATACCGTATATACTCGTGTATAAGCCGACCCGTGTATAAGCCGACCCCCTACTTTTGCCCCCGAAATCTGGGAAAAACCTATTGACTCGTGTATAAGCCGAGGGTGGACCCCGGCACAGATATACAGCCCCCAGCAGTGTGGTATACAGCAGCCCCAGAGGTATATACAGCAGCCCCAGTGGTAGTATACAGCAGCAGCCCCAGTGGTTAGTATACAGCAGCCCCAGAGGTGTATACAGCAGCCCCAGTGGTAGTATACAGCAGCCCCAGAGGTATATACAGCCCCAGTGGTACTATACAGCAGCCCCAGTGGTAGTATATAGCAGCCCCAGTGGTAGTATACAGCAGCCCCAGAGGTAGTATACAGCAGCCCCAGAGGTATATACAGCCCCAGTGGTACTATACAGCAGCCCCAGTGGTAGTATACAGCAGCCCCAGTGGTAGTATACAGCAGCCCCAGTGGTGTATACAGCAGCAGCCCCAGGGGTGCATACAGCAGCAGCCCCAGGGGTGCATACAGCAGCAGCCCCAGGGCTGTATACAGCAGCAGACCCGGAGGTATACAGGCCCCCCATCAAGGTCCAGGGCCCCCCCCCTTGCGCGGCAAACCTGTAAAGTAAAATCATACTTATCAGTGTCCTGTCGCGCTGTCCCCGCTGCCGACATCACGATCCCGGGCTTCATTCCGTGGCTTCCGGCTTCCGGCTTCCTGTGGTCGCAGGCAATGACGTCATTGCCCGCGACCACAGGAAGGCGGAAGACGCGGAATGAAGCCCGGGATCGTGATGTCGGCAGCGGGGACAGCGCGACAGGACACTGATAAGTATGATTTTACTTTACAGGTTTGCCGCGCAAGGGGGGGGGGGGCCTTGGACCTTGATGGGGGGGCCTGTATACCTCCGGGGGGCCGTCTGGTTCGGTATACTCGCGTATAAGCCGAGGGGGGACTTTTCAGCCCAAATTTGGGCTGAAAAACTCGGCTTATACGCGAGTATATACGGTATGTGTGTTTTCAGAATTTGTGTCATTATTAGCCTGATGAAGAGGCCATAGAGTCTCGAAAGCTTGCTTTACTTTTTCTTACCATCGTTTCAGTTCGCCATTAAAACGTATCAACCACTGAGGACTCTCAAATTCTAATATTTTGCTATCTACTGGCTAACACGGTCCAAACATTTTTTTTGCTTTACATATACATGTAAGGCATGTATACATTCAAATATAACAGCATTTGCTATACAAATATAACAGCTGTGGATTATCCTAACAAAAGTATCATAAAACAATCTAGGTGAATAAATTCCAATGTCTATATACAGATATAACACGAGATCCAGATTAGTTTATACAGTTTGAATTGCATATAGGAGGCAGGTATAGTGTATAGTATTGATACTATGTTAAGTGATTTTTTTGCGGACCGAGAGGTCTGTGTGACTAACCCAGGTTTGTATGGGGACTCGGGTGTCTGGGCCCTGCTGTGGTTGGGATGCCACTGGTGGCCTGCCCAGACCCGAGGCCCTGGTGGTCAACTGGTAAAGGAGTTGGGGAATGGTAATAAAGAGTTTAAAAGTTTGTCGTGACACCACCTGTGGCTTCTGGTGATTGCACCAGCGCTGCTTTGGGCCTCCAGGGATGATGTATGGGCAGCTAGGTGTTGAAGCTCCCCACAGGCGGAGCTGGGCCTCCGGGGGCTCTTGTAGTAGATGGTTAGGGATTAAAGCAGGGAATTGGCCTTGCTGGCGGGCAGTTGGAATAGTCTCTACAGACGGCAGGGTTAGGGGTAGAGGAATGGACACACACACACCGGAGATTGTTTCTTTAACTTTTACTGATGGAATTGCAGGTAAAAGTCCAGTTCACTGCCGAGTGTTCAGGTAGCACTTCTGGATCTCCACAGTGAGTGGGTATAAGGCCTCCTCATCTCTTGTCCCTTGTGTGAAGCCCCTGCCCTGTATGGTAGTTGGCTGGCCTCCTCTGCTCTCCTCTCACCTGTGTTGTGTTGGCTTCTTTATAATGCACACTAGGGGGAAGAAATAGCGCAAATAGGGTCTTATCTGTGTTGCAAAAGGATCCTTAGGTGTGTGTTATGTTCACCTTTGACGGTTGTGCCAAGTCACAACATCTTATAGCGTATAAGCGGCTGCTGCACCTCCTGGTAAATCTGATACGACGGGAAGATGGAATAAGAGTTTGGCGTGTGCTGCCTCACCAAGAATGCAATGGCTCCTAGGTATTATCCCAGTATCCTTTATTTCGTCTCTACGCATTTCGTGAGTAACCCTCACTTCTTCAGGAGACACAGGAATTACCCAGGAATGGGCTGGGCAGGGTGCTCTCCTGCAGACTCAGACTCCAGGGTTCTGGGTGCTTTCTGGAGTGAACCAAGATGGCTTCTCGGTCCCCAGGCTGCTTCTCCATTGTTCCTACGTCTCGCCTTCGACCCCACTCTTGAATCCCTGCAGTAGTGTGGCGCCCTGCATCCACAGGTACCCACAACCCTTCCTAGAACACAGATGAAAATCCACACCAGTACAACCAACACCTTCCACCCCAGCATAGTAGGGGGAGCTCCACTTGCTACTGTTAGGCAAGATCCCCTATAAATACTAATGCTGTGGAGGAGTTAGTCAGAGTGTGCAGATGCTAGGAGAGCTGAGAATAGTCCTAGTGATCGGTGCCATGTTAGGCCCGAACCGGTGACTTTGAACAGCCTCTGAGGAGTCCTGCCAGGCCCAAAAGTGGGGATGGAAGGCAAGGAGAGGAAAGAGGAGGAGAAGTGGGAAGCGAAGAGCCAGAATACGTTAAACCAAACAACACAGCGGACACCGGGGTCAGCATCTGCAGGAGAGCTACACGCCCAGCAAAGAACCCAGCGAACCGTGGAAACTCCAGTCACCCGGTCACCTGCATAATCACCATTCAGGGAGCCAGACACCGTGGAGAGAGAAATGGCGGTAGTCATCAGAGGTGTCCCATTGACAACGCAGGTGGAGAGAGAGAAGTGTAGGCCAGCCAAGTTCTACATGGGGCAGGGGCTTCAACACGGGGAAAATATCTGATTCAATGGTTAGCATACGGCATATGAGGGGGTGTGGTGCCAGTGAAGGGGCCTCTTGAGTCCCGTATTCAAGTCTGTTAGAATCACTGCACACACACACTTCTAGTCTTTTTGCTTATTGGTGAATGTTTATTCGGAAGGTACTCTTGTTAGAACTGCGACAGTATGACGTATCGGACGATTAGGTCCTTGATCACAAATATCGCTGGAAAGATAGAAATATATACAATTAGGTGCTCAATCTTTACAAGTGTTACATATTTACATTATATTTACAAAGAATATACACGTAATGTCCAGTACATCTAATGTCTAGTTACTGGAGATGTCCTTAGCAAGGATGCCAAGAGAAATCCAGAGCTACTTATGCTCTGGAAAATGCAAAAGATGAGAGATAGGGTAGAAAGGTACTGATGTGTTAGGGGTAAGAGTCAGTAGTACATAAAGCATAGGTAGAGATAGAAGCAAAACAAATAAAAGAGCAAGCCTACCCTTAGAATAGTTTGAGTTTCAATAGCACGATGTATCCCTTATGGTCCCGTACAGGGTACAGAGTATGCCCAGCAGAGAAGATTGTATGTTAGACCAAATGGGGGATAGCAGACAATGGTAGGAGCAGGATAGTGTTATGGGGGATATAGTACTCTATGTTGAGTGTAGTTGTTATCCAGATAAAGTGTAAAATGCAACTATAATCCCATGCTAAAAAGAAAGCTGTTTATATAGCCTGGTAGAGCACCCTATAGGTGAGGTGAGGTCACACTGCAACACCTACCAACATTCATATACATCCATTGTGGTGATTGGCAATACACAGACATTCCCTACATAGCATCACATAACAATCCTTCAAAATATCTATCCTCTCTATTTAACATCCTTATGGCACATACATTTGGTATATTAACTTAGTCAGGTGCTTCACTACCGCTACTACGGTGGATAATGTCCTATTAAACATCTTTCTTCTATCCTAGTTGAACCCCACGGTTGAAACACTTAGCTTCTGCATTTAAACATACCTATCATGTGATTTTTAATTTTTTTTCACATGATCTTTATTGCTAGGGTACCATTCACAAACAACATGTCCGCTGCTCCTTCTGAGCATGTGCGGAACGTAACTTCCTGTCCAGCACTCAGGCGAGGCCACTTCCTGTAAGGAGTGCAGGATTGAGATAAAAGGAGCACAGCCCAGTGTCACTCCTCCTGCATCTCCCTGGGTGTGTACACAACCCACTGCTGTGCCACCACCATGAGTGCCTATCCATGACCCGACTAACAAGCTAAGTACCATTATACTACTATACTTGATATATCAATTGATACGCTGTGTTGCTCATACCAGGTCCACAGAGCGACCGCTCCTGACTGCCATAGGCACTGTGACCAATTCTCAGCCAAAAGAGGCTACATTGAAGTACAGTATCTCTCAGGGTAATGTCTATATTGTACACTGTTCACCAGTACCCCACCTATAGGGTGCTCTACCAGGCTACATAAACAGCTTTTTTTTTAGCATGGGATTATAGTTGCATTTTACACTTTATCTGTATAACAACTACACTCAACATAGAGTACTATATCCCCCATAACACTATCCTGCTCCTACCATTGTCTGCTATCCCCCATTTGGTCTAACATACAATCTTCTCTGCTAGGCATACTCTGTACCCTGTACGGGACCATAAGGGATACATCGTGCTATTGAAACTCAAACTATTCTAAGGGTAGGCTTGCTCTTTTATTTGTTTTGCTTCTATCTCCACCTATGCTTTATGTACTACTGACTCTTACCCCTAACCCATCAGTACCTTGCTACCCTATCTCTCATCTTTTGCATTTTCCAGACCATAAGTATCTCTGGACTTCTCTTGGCATCCTTAATAAGGACATCTCCAGTAACTAGACATTAGATGTACTGGACATTACGTGTATATTCTTTGTAAATATAATGTAAATATGTAACACTTGTAAAGATTGAGCACCTGATTGTATATATTTCTATCTTTCCAGCGATATTTGTGATCAAGGACCTAATCGTCCGAAACGTCATACTGTCGCAGTTCTAACAAGAGCACCTTCCGAATAAACATTCACTAATAAGCAAAAAAACTAGAAATGTGTGTGCAGTGATTCTAACAGACTTCAACAAGGGGAAAAGAGGACACGGAGGCCTAACACCCACTTGCTGTGGAGATTCAACTGTGTTTCCTGGTCACCCGACAGTGTTCTGGACTCTTACCTGCTATACCACCAGTAAAAGAGACATTCAACAGCGTGTGTGTGCATTTTCACCCCCTGTCCCCGCTACCCGCAGAGACTATCCCGTTAATCCACAACCTGGCCAAACCCTTGCTCCATTCCTCACAATCATCACTGCCCCGGAGGTTTAGCTCTACCAGTAGGGAGCTGCTCCACCCTAGCCGCAATACCATCACCCTCCGGAAGACTGTGACAGTGCTGGTGTCTAGTCACCAGGTACTACAGGTGGCGTCACAAGACAAAGACTTTAATCCCTTGTAAATACTAAAAACACTCCCTTCTTTCAGGGCTGTCCCCGGGGCCACGGATCTTGGCAGGCCACCAGCGACATTTCCTGTTTGGAGAGAAAGGGCCCAGACATTCGAGTTCCCATACCCTGGGGTGCTACAATAGCTAGACTGATGGCTGTTTAGGTGTCTCTGGCTCGGGCCCAGCGCAGCTCCGACCACCAGGACGTCTTCACAGTTCTCCTAGAGACTGCACATTCAACAAGGGTTGAGCTCCCCTACTGGGTTTTGGTGGAAGGTGTTGTTTGCACCTTGTGTACCCACTGTGAAAACCCATCCATGTGGTAGGTGAGTCTGTGGTTACCTGTGTGAGCAGGGCGCCACATGTGTAAAATCATGAAGACATGTCTGATTATAAAAGTCTATGTGTCCATGAAAAAAACAGACTGCACTTGCATGACAACCATGATCTGTATGTTTTTAACTGACAAATAGAAGGTGAAGAAAGTTCATTTTCTCATCAGTAAAAAATTGATGAAACTCAGATAAAAGTCTGATAAAACAGATGAAAATCATGATGATACTCCGATCCGTTTTTTTCTTGTAAATAAAAAAAGACGCCTGAATGAGGCATAATTAGGCACATGTCCATGTTTCTGCTATATGTGGCATCCATATTTTTTTTTCGAGAAATACAACATGTACCCATTACACCTAATGGGGCTGATCAGATATCCATGTTTTCACATGGACGCTATGTTCATGTGAACCAAACAGAGACATGTCCATTTTTTGCGGAAGCATGGATGACAAGGACCAATACAAGTCTATGGGTCTGGAAAAACACGTACAGCACACTAATGGCATCCGTGTGCCATCCCTGTGCTATACATACTTAAAATTGAAAGTGTAGGAAGAGTTACTGATGATACTGATACTGGTTCTACATGTACTTTTTTTTCTATGTATGTGTGAAGGGGGCCTTGTAGGGTCTGAAATTGTTCGATGCAGTTGTAGGCTACCATAGATTGCTATACTGTCATGGGGTGGTATAATGGTCAAGGGAGTAAGGTAGCAGGATGGCAATGATGGGCAAAAGGTGATCAGGGGAACTAGTATGATCCTTACACTGGGGTTCCCTGACTCTCTCTGTTCCCGGAATTACCTCTGACGGTGAGGATGTTGGGACGCCACCCTTGCCCTTTGCTCCTGATCAGGCCTAGGCTATATCCCCTCACTTTCAGCCTCGGTCTGGAAAGCACAGCAACGCCCAAAAAGGAAGGAAAACTCCAAGAAGTATGACAGGAAGGTTTCAACACAGACTGCACTAAGTCTCCACAGCTCAAGGTCCTTGCAGAGACTAAACTCTATCAGAGACATCTGTTGGTGGAAGAGGGATCTATTAAAAGGCTGGGGAGTGGATTATTGCATTATCTGACACACACCCTACCTGAAGAGCCACCCAGATTTAGACAGCACCACTACAGCTGCCTTCTGACATTAACTCTGAATGTGCCAAAGGAAATTTACTCCCATTTAAACTACACCAGAGCATTTCACATGGACTGCAAATGCAGTCAACAGGTGACAAATACATGTTTTCTGAGTTCAACTAGAAGCTTTACGTTTGATTTGTGTTTGATCGATTTGATCTGAATGAAGCCCAAAACAAATTTTTGGAAATTAGCTCATCTCCACACCCCTTCTCCATCCACGCACCTCCCCTGCCCCATCCCACCCCTGTGATTTCTTACCGCCAAGACCTGCTGCCCACAATGTTTCCCCTCCTCTTCACCTTCACCCCCATCCTACTCCACTTCCTCCTTACCCTGAACATCTCTCCACCCACCAAGGCCATAGGGATCTCTCCATCCTTCCTACCCATCCACCTCACCCCCTCCTCCGAACTGATCCTCCGCACTCAATCCCTCTTCTCCACACACGCACGGCCCCCACGCAAACTCTCCTGCTCCCACCTCCTAATCCTCTGGGTGCTTCTCCTACTTGCAGGCAACATATCCCCAACCCGGGACCCCCCCACCACATCCCTCCACTCACCTCCAATTTACGCCCATCCCCCATCACAAACCTCGCAACCCCCACAACCTTATACCCATTCGCCCAACCCCAGTCCCCCTGTCTGGAGCACTCTGGAATGCCCACTCAGTGTGCAACAAACTCTCCTACATCCACGACCTCTTCATCACCAATAAATTCAAATTCCTCGGCATCACCGAAAACTTGGCTCACCCCCGCCGACACAGCCTCCACTGCCGCCCTCTCCTACGGCGGACTCACGCTTTCCCAACACACCACGCCCTAATAGCACCCGTGGCGGTGGTGTGGGCATACTCTTGTCCGACAGCTGCTCCTTCATCCCTACTACACAGTCTCCCTTCGCCTCCTTTCAAACTGCACTCTGTTCGTATTTTCTCACCCTGCAACCTCCAGCTCGCGGTCATGTACCGACCCCCGGGACCCACGGCCTCCTTCCTTGACCACTTCAACACTTGGCTTCTCCCTTCCTCTCCTCCGACATCCCCACCATCATTATGGGCGACTTCAACATCCCCATCGACACCCCCGACCCGGCTACCTCCCGACTCCTATCTCTGACCACCTCCCTTGGCCTCACCCAATGGTCTTCCTCAGCCACTCACAAAGACGGCCACACGCTTGACCTCAACTTCTCCCGCCTCTGTTCCCTCACCTACCTCTCAAACTCACCCCTCTTCCAATCTGACCACAACCTGTTGACCTTCTCCTCCCTCTTTCCCCCTACCTCACCCCCCCTCTCTGGAAACTCAGTCACCCGCGCAGAAACCTTAAACTTATCGATTTCAACTCACTCTCCCACTCCCTCCTCCCTCTCACAGACCTCGCCTCCTCACCCGACGTTAACACTGCTGCCACCCTCTACAACTCCACACTAACTGTGGCTCTCGACCAGGCTGCCCTCCTCACACACACCAAAACCTGCACACACAGACAACCCTGGCTCACCTCTTTCACAAAAGAGCTTCGCCGAACGTCCAGGGTCGCTGAACGGAGATGGAAGAAATCCCACTCCGTGGCCCACCTCACCATCTACAAGCAATCCCTCTCCAACTTCAAGGATGCACTCACCGCCGCAAAGCAAACCTCTCTTCTTTAATCAACACACTGTCCTGAAACCCCAAACAACTATTCAAAACCTTCAACTCCCTTCTCCGCCCCCCAGCACCTCCTCCTTCCCCCCTCATCTCCACCGACGACTTCGCCACCTTCTTCAAACACAAGATTGATAAAATTAGAGAAAGCTTGGACCCAATGTCCCCCCAACCCACCACCATTACGACCCAACCCTCCTCGACCAAAGGAAGCATCTCCAACGTGACTGAAGCCCAGCTCTCCACCCTCCTGTCACGATCTCACCTCACCACCTGCGCCCTCGACCCACTCCCTACCCATCTCATCACAAACCTCACCACTGCCCTCATCCCTGCCCTAACCCACCTCTTCAACCTATCACTCCTACTGGCGTCTTTCCCTCATCTTTCAAACACGCCTTGATCTCACCCATCCTCAAGAAACCCTCCCTCGACCAATCATCCGCGCCAACTACCGCCCAATATTCCTTCTCCCTTTTGCTTCCAAACTACTTGAAGAACACGTCCACTCTGAACTGTCCTCCTACCTATCCTCCCGCTCCCTCTTCGACCGCCTGCAATCCAGTTTCCGACCCCACCACTCCATCGAAACAGCCCTTACTAAAGTCACCAATGACCTCCTGACTGCGAAGAGAAAAAAACACTACTCCGTCCTCCTCCTTCTCAACCTATCCCCCGCCTTCGACACAGTTGACCACTCCCTCCTACTCCAAATCCTAGAATCCCTTGGTATCACTGACCTCGCCCTCTCCTGGATCTCCTCATACCTAGCGGACCGGACCTTCAGCGTCTCGCACTCCCACACCTCCTCCTCACCCTACCCCCTTTCTGTCGGAGTCCCCAAAGGTTCGGTCCTGGGACCCCTACTTTTCTCCATTTACACTCTCAGCCTAGGGCAACTCATCGAGTCCCATGGCCTCCAGTACCACCTCTACGCCGACGACACCCAGATCTACCTCTCCGGGCCCGACATCACCTCCCTTCTGTCTAAAATCCCCCAATGCCTGTCCGCCATCTCATCATTCTTCTCTGCTCGCTTCCTCAAGTTGAACATGGACAAAACAGAGTTCATTGTCTTCCCCCCCAGCCGCCCTCCCCCTCTGCCAGACCTGTCAATCCGAGTCAACGACTGCTCCCTCTCCCCAGTCCCCCACGCAAAGTGCCTCGGAGTCACCCTCGACTCCTCCCTCTCCTTCAAGCCCCACATCCAAGCCCTCGCCACCTCCTGCCGACTCCAACTCAAGAACATCTCACGTATCTGCCCGTTTCTTAATCATGACACCGCCAAAACTCTCGTCCACGCCCTCATCATCTCCCGCCTTGACTACTGCAATGTACTGCTCCCTGCCTCCTCCCTTGCACCTCTCCGCTCTATCCTAAACTCAGCTGCCTGTCTAATCCACCTGCCTCCTCACTACTCCCCTATCTCCCCTCTCCGCATGGCACTTCACTGGCTCCCCACCCCTCAAAGATCTAAATTTAAAATCCTAACCCTGACTTACAAAGCCATCCACAACCTGTCCCCCCCTTACATCTTCGACATGGTCTCCCAATACCAACCCGCACGCAACCTACGCTCCTCACAAGAACACCTCCTCTCCTCCCCCCTCAGCTCATCCTCCCACAACCGCATACAAGACTTCTCCCGCGCCTCCCCTAGACTCTGGAACTCTCTCCCCCAGCACGTCAGACACTCGCCTACCCTCAAGAGCTTCAAAAAGAACCTGAAAACTCATCTATTCCAACAAGCCTACAACCTATGATGAGACCCAGCGCCGCTTCACCAAACTCTTGGCGCTTCCCCCCCTATCATGTCCTACCCCACCCCTGTAGACTGTGAGCCCTCGTGGACAGGATCCTCTCCCGTTGTGTATCAGCAAGCATTGACTGTTCATATGTACTGTACCTGTCCTTGTTACCCCCGCTTCTTATGTAAAGCGCCATGGAACCAATGGCGCTATATAAATAAATAATAATAATCTTTATTACCCAATCTTGTTGATGTCACCCAGTTTAAAAATGGTCTTAAATGTTTTTTTCTTTTTTTACCAAATCCATCAGGTATATAACATTCTCATTTATAAACACCAATAATATGAGCCCTGTAGAATGAGACTTCCCCAAATTTCCCCTGAATACTAAGACAGTATCAACATGACTTACTGTCACAGAGATACTGTGGTTACTGGAGCCTACGACCAAATATCTGATCCCTTACTATCCACATGAATAGAGAATGTAAAGACCACACTGGTGGTTAGTTGCATGATTGATATGCTCTATCAACCTTAGGGCGTATTATAATGCAAAGAACTTCACCGGCATCCCTCTCTGTTTGAAATATAGCTCATACAAATGACCTCTTTTATACAGGTGGAAATTCAAGCCTATTCCAGGTGGAAATCAGGTGAGTCTACAAAGAAACTAATTTGTGACCTCAGATCCAATTCTATTTTGCTTTCCTGTATCTCATTTATTATACAGGTCCTGTTCACGTTTTCTGTTTTATCACTGAGCTGTCAGTTTCTGTTCAGTCTACATCTTAATCTGTTGTTGCAATTAAGTTCAAAATTCATGAACAACAATGCCAAAAATGTCATGCCTCAAAAGTCTAAAGATTTCTTAAAAAACAAACAAAAAATTAACACCTGACATTATTATTATTTAATCGCCTTCAACATCATCTCAAGCCATGTTGACTTGATCGATTCACATTCTGTAGAAAGATTGATCCTGTGCAACCTAGTTAAGTCCACCAGGGTCTTCCCTGTCTAGATAGGTCTACCAAGGTCTTCTCCAAGCCTAGATAAGTCCACCAGGGTCTTCCCTGTCTATATAGGTCTACCAAGGTCTTCTCCAAGCCTAGATAAGTCCACCAGGGTCTTCCCTGTCTATATAGGTCTACCAAGGTCTTCTCCAAGCCTAGATAAGTCCACCAGGGTCTTCCCTGTCTAGATAGGTCTACCAAGGTCTTCTCCAAGCCTAGATAAGTCCACCAGGGTCTTCCTTGTCTAGATAGGTCTACCAAGGTCTTCTCCAAGCCTAGATAAGTCCACCAGGGTCTTCCCTGTCTACATAGGTCTACCAAGGTCTTCTCCAAGCCTAGATAGGTTCTCTGTCATTATATTGATCGTATCAAGCCATTGGGTTGCTAGTCTTCCTCATCATCTCGTTCTTTCTATTCTTCCAACCATGATGTCCTTCTCCATTGATTTTTCTTTTCGTATGATGTGTCCAAAGTAGGCAAGTCATAACTTGGTGATCCTTGATTTGAGTGACATGCATGGCTTTATTTATTTTAAAACTGATGTGTTTGTTCTTGTTGCCTTCCATGATATTGATTTCATCCTTCTCCAGCACCACATTTCGAAGGCATTGAGTCTTCTTTTGTCTTGTTTCTTCCTGACATATGTTTCACATCTACAGTATATGTCAATTTTATGGTTTAAGTAGAGAAGACTAAAGCTAGCAAAAGCCATGCAACAGCCAATACTTCCTCACTTATTTGATCATCAGCTATTTCACCCAATTCCGTTATAAATATGTAGGCGCTGCTACCTCTACTCTTAAGAAAGTTCAACCAGCAGAACACTGCACCAGAGAGATCAGGCCACCATCCAGCAGATTCCAGGTTATCATCCCTCCTAACTCCTTTAGATCTCATAGTTTTTAACACAATATATCTACCAACCTGATTTCAAAGCTCTTCTTTGATCAGCCACACTAGCATGACATGATCATAGCAATGTGTCACAAATATGACAATAATCAGCACGGCTAATCAAAAGAACAGTCAAGAATGCTGGAAGATAAAGTGATTCAAAGGCCTTCCCTCCAGTTGCCACAGAGTACTGACATCTCTGAGGGTACCTTTACACGCCGCGACGGCAGGCTGGATACATCGCGCTACAGGCTACAAATGTAGCTTGTAGCGTCAATGTAGCCCGTCGTAGCGGCGTCTGAAGACGCGACGCTACAGCCGGCGACAGATACATCTGTTTATGGGCTCTGCTCGAAAACAGATGGCGATATCGCCGATGGTAGCGAGCTGTATCGGCGTGTAAAGAGGCAACGGAAGGAAACTCTGGACACCCGGGGCTGTAGCTGCAATGTAGCTAAGGCGTGACCCAGGCTCTGGGATACCGCCCCCCTTCAGCGATCATTGGAGGAAGCTCCTGCATGATGATTGGTAGTCGCTGCACAGGGAGGCATATTTAAGGAGCTGACCAGTCACACTACACAATCGCTCGAGCGTGCTGTATTTCTCAGCCTCCTGCGATGCCTGGCCAATCATGATGATATTGCGCTGTCCTATCATCGTACGGACAGCTCGTAATCCAAGATTGTGGCACGCCTATGTGCTGTCCCTGCTGTACCAGGTCCGCCCATATTAGCTTATTGTAGCGCTGTGTAAACGTGGTACGCTAAGCTACAGCTGGCTACTTGACACACCCGGCGATGTAGCTAGCTACAGATGTAGCGTGGCGTAGCGCACCTTATGGCGGCGTGTAAAGAGGGTGCGTTGAGCGTTTGTAGCCGTTTGAGCGTGCTCGTGCACGTGAAGTAGCGCGATGTATCCAGCCTGCCGTCGCGGCGTGTAAAGGTACCCTCATGGACTGGAGTCCTGCAATTCTATTCTCCCATCTCTAGTTCCCACCATCTTAGAGTTAACTCCCATTCCTATCAAAACATATCAATCCATCGACCCCAAACAAAAACAGACACTATATCTTCCATCACACCCAGTGACTGTGCCCAACCTCATAGTTTCAAGTGTCCAATCAACCACAACCACAGTCCTCCTCTGTCTCTTTCAGTCATAGCTTCTCACTTCTTCAATCTTGGCCTCTATACTAAATATTCAGACAAAATTGGAGTTTGTTGCACGATCAAACTGTCCCCTCCACCATTATTGAGGTTTTGTCCATTTTCCTTTTTCACAGGTCTCCGAAATTCTCAAATGAGTCTATGCATTTTTCATTCACTGCATATTAGAACATTCCCTATGCTGGCATCAACATTTCTGGAGACAAAAGACTCGCCAGTGAGGTATCAGATACTTTCAACTCTATGCTACCTAGCCATTCACCAAAACGTCCCACTACATCTTCTCTGGATTCCCCACACAAGCATGAAACTGGATGCGCCCACACACCATGCGGGAGCATCCAGTTGCATATTTGACTACGATCCAGTAGGTGGTTCTGTGCATGCCCAGTTCATAGAACATGGACCAGACGTCCATATCCACCAGGATCTGGAGTCCGGATGAATCCGTATGTTATAGACCCCCATTCAGATTTAACCCGTAGTGCCCAGGATCTGGGTGCATCCGGGGTTCATTTTTTTTCATGGAGACCAAAATCGCAACACGATGCAGATTTTGCCTCCTTGTGAAAAATCTGTGAACCCCTGGATCCACTGGGGCGAGCCGTACAGAACCGGATGCACCGGCAAGTGTCCCTAGCCCCACTGAAAGTCAGTGGGGCTGAAAACCGATATGGGTGCATCAAGTTTAGGCCGGATTTACATGGATGATGAAAAATGTCAGAGTGAAACCAGCCTAAGCTATGGAATAACAGAGATTATGATACACAATGCTGAAAAAGGAGCTGCAATTGTTGTACAGGAGTAATACTGTTTTATCGAGAAGGCTAATAAAATTAAATATTTAAACTTCTCTTTCAAAACCCCAACATCAGATCATAATCACAATTCTAAGAGATGCTTGATTAAGTGGAAAGAAACCTGGCATTGACTAAGGCTTGGTTCACATCTGCATTTGTGCTGCGTTTGAACGCATGCGTTTTTCCTCAGCGCACAGGGAACGTTCCCTCAGTCCGGATACCAAAATGTCATTATCTCCCTCAGGGGGTAGTGTCATACCTGAGAGCAACAGAGGGTATTCACACCAGGCAAACCAAAGCACACAACACCTTTCTGCCTCCAGACCTGAAGGGGGAGCTCTAAAGCCTGGGTTCAGGGTAGCTCCCCTATAAATTCTGGTCTGGGGCAGAATTAGTCAGTTCAGTTCCTAGGAGGACTGAGGAAGACATCCTGTGGACTGGAGCAATGCTAAGCTTGTCCCAGAAAAGCTGAACCTAGCTTGAGGGACCCACAGGCAAAGGTCTGAGGAAGTAGAGGAGAGTAGAGCAGTGTCGAGCTCACCCCAAAGGAGAAAGCGCCAAGAACCGGACACCGGCGTCCAAGGCTGTTCAGGGCCTAACGTTCCGCCAGCCAATACCGGAGGGTGGGGGATTCCAAGTTGCACAGCCACACAAGTGCCAACAGGCACAGCGGTGTTAAGAGCCCAGGAGTAGC